>SJYQ01000329.1:608697-638366 GCA_006410935.1 Redunca redunca | reverse complement strand
AAAAAAAAAAAAAAACTTTAAATGATATGTTGAATTAATTAAAAAAATGACTAGTACTCATATATTTATTAAATAAGTAACTTTCTGCATCTCCATTATGTTATTATTCATGGTATATTTGTTCCTTAAAAAAAAATAATAATAACTCTTTAAGCCAGCCAGAATGCTGTGATTAGTTTCTAAGATGGTATCATATTGATTTTATTTGTTTTGGTCTTTTTTTTTTTTTTCCCTTACTTTCTGGTTTTGTTTGTTTTTTCTTTGCTGGTGGTAGTTAAAGGGACATAAGAGAAATAGAGAGAGTAAAAACACAATGTATTTTTTGTAGAAAATAAAGCTTTGTCGACAACAAGATCAAACCACTCAATCCTAAAGGAAATCAACCCTGAATATTCCCTGGAAGGACTGATGCTGAAACTGAAGCTCCAACAGCTTGGGCACCTGATGCAAAGAGCTGACTCATTGGAAAAGACCCTGATGCTGGGAAAGATTGAAGGCAGGAGGAAAGGGGGACAACAAAGGATGAGATGGTTGGATGGCATCACCGACTCAATAGACATGAATTTGAGCAAATTCTGGGAGATGGTGAAGGATGGAAGCCCAGTGTCAATGGGGTTGCAAAGAGTCAGACATCAACAAAAGCTTTATTTACTTTTCTCATCGAGCACAATTCTTATTCTTATTGTGTCCATTGCTCATAGTGTTAACTGCCTATTTTCTAAGTGTATATTAATCCATAAGTCACTAAGAAATCATTTAGTAAATTAGAATTACAGTGTACTTATCAGATTGAGTGGCATCATAGCTTCTTAAAAGTGCAAATTGCCATAAAATTAACACTATATATTTGTATCTGTATATGGGGCTTTCTTGGTGGCTCAGAGGTTAAAGCGTCTGCCTCCAATGCGGGAGACCTGGGTTTGATCCCTGGGTCGGGAAGATCCCCTGGAGAAGGAAATGGCAACCCACTCCAGTATTCTTGCCTGGAGAATCCCATGGATGGAGGAGCCTGGTAGGCTACAGTCCACGGGGTAGCAGAGAGTTGGACATGACTGAGTGACTTCACCTTCACCTTCATGTGTATCTGTGTGTTTGAGTGTAACATACATTAATACTTATAATTAAACTTGCATATTTGAAATTCATATGTAATTAAAAATTTTAAGTGCTAAGATGTTCCTAACAGTGTTCATTGAGAATCTAGAACCTGGGAGCAACATGAAAAAAAAATAATAACTTGAAAATATTATGGTATATTGAAATATTTTGTGAGAGAAAATGCAACTAATTTTTTTTCTCTTGTTATGTTCCTTTTTCAGAGAGTGCGTGGAAAAAGTAAATCTAATGCATGAAAGACATACCCTTAAATTTGAAACATTTTCCAAATTTATTTAATATTCAAAGACATATTTAAAGGGAGTGAGTTAAACCACTAATTCATCAAAATGAGATAATTTGGGTTTGAACCTTCACTTTACCATCTCACAGCTTTTTGGCTCTGGGAAAGCTACATAGACTCTCACTTTCAATTTACTTAGTGCAAAAAACAGAAATTATAATCACTACTTTAAGAATTTTAATACGATTGAATGATCATATGCATATAATATAAAGCAACTAATATAGACACCTAATAAATATTATCTAATATATATTAATGTGGTAATAATAATAGACTAATGATTAGGCCAAGGACCAAATGCCCAATCATGAATAGACAACAGGGTTCAGTAGACTAAAATTAGATAGATTTGTTGTTGTTGTTGTTGTTGTTGTTGTTGTTCAGTTGCTAAGTCATGTGCAACTCTTTGAAACCCATGGACTACTGTACATCAGGCTTCCCTGTCCCTCACTATCTCCTGGAATTTCCTAAAATTCACATCCTTTGTATCAGTGATGCTAACTATCTCATCTTATGCTGCCCTCTTTTCCTTTTGCCTTCAATCTTTCACAGCATCAGGCTCTTTTTCAATCAGGTGGCCTAAGTATTGGAGCTTCAGCAACAGTCCTTCCAATGGATATTCAGGATTGATTTCCTTTAGGATTGACTGGTTTGATCTCCTTGCAGTCCATGGGAATCTCAAACAGTTTTCTTCAGCACCACATTTCAAAAGCATCAATTCTTTGACATTCAGCTTTCTTTATGGTCCAATTCTTATATTTGCACATGACTATTGGAAAAACCATAGCTTTGACTGTATGGACTTTTGTTGGCAAAGTAATGTCTCTACTTTTTAATATGATGTCTAGGTTTGTTATAGTTTTCTCTCCAAGAAGCTTAATTTCATGGCTGCAGTCAACATGTGCAGTGATTTTGGAGCTCAAGAAAATAAAATCTTTCACTGCTTCCACTCTTTCTCCTTCTATTTGCCATGAATTGATGAGACTGGATGCCATAATCTTAGTTTTTGCATGTTGTACAGCTTTTTCACTCTCCTCTTTCACCATCATCAAGAGACTTTAATTCCTCTTCACTTTCTGCCATTTACTTAACACTTTTTGGCTACTTTTAGGCTGTAGGCACCAAAGGGAGAGCATCTATAGAGAAAGTCAATTATGATGTCCTTGAAAAGTTTAACAGAAAAGTTGCTGACTACTTAGGGATATTTGACTGTAACGGATCAAATTGTGTTACAGATGACAACTCAATTCTCTAAATTCATGAAAGTCAGCATATTCCACAAATAACAGGTGATACAAAAAGGCATAAGCATAATACGCTGGAGAAAAAAACCTTAAGATCAAAAGTTCCATATCATGGTACTAAGTTTAGCCCATATCACTGATGAACATAGATGTAAAAACCCTCAGAAAATTCTAGCAGGCAGAATTTAACAATATATTGCAAAGATCATACACCACGTTCAAGTTGGGTTTATCCCAGGGGTGCATGCATTGTTCAATATATGTGATATATCACATTAACAAATTAAAATATAAAAATCATAAGATACCATCAAAATATGAATAAAAAGCTTTTAACATTTAGCACCCATTTATGAGAAAAGCACTTCAAAAAATGGGCATTGAAGGAAACTACATCAACATAATAAAGGCTATATATGATAAACCCACAGGAAATATTATTCTCAATGGTGAAAAACTGAGAGCATTTCCTCTAAAATCAGGGACAAGGCGAGTGTGCCCACTCTCACCACTGTTATTCAAAACATAGTTTTGTAAGTCCTAGCCACAGCACTCAGAGAAGAAGAAGAAATAAAGAGAATCAAAATTAGAAAAGAAGTAAAACCCTCACTGTTTGCACATGACAGGATATTACACATAGAAAACTCTAAATGTACTATCAGAAAATTACTAGAGGTAATTCACTTTTAGTAAAGTCATAGGATACAAAATCAATACACAGAAATCCCTTGCATTTCTGTAAACTAACAATGAAACATCAGGAAGAGCTTGTAACTCACCCAGTCTGGCATTTCACATGATGTGCTCTACGTATAAGTTAAATAAACAGAGTGACAATAAACAGCATTGTCTTACTCCTTTCTCAACCTGAACTAGTCAGTTGTTCCATACAGTGTTACAACTGTTGCTTCTTGACCCACATACAGGTTTCTCAGGAGACCGGTAAGGTGGTCTGGTATTCCCAACTGTTTAAAGGGTTTTCCAATTTATTATGACCCACACAGTCAAAGGCTTTAGCATAGTCAGTGAAAGAGAGGTAGATGTTTTTCTGGAATTCTCTGCTTTCGCTATGATCCAGTGAAATTTGACAATTTTATCCCTGGTTCCTCTGCCTTTCCTAAATCCAGGTTGAATATCTGGAAGTTCTCTGTTCACAATGGAATATTCAGTTCAGTTCAGTTCAGTCGCTCAGTCGTGTCCGACTCTTTGCGACCCCATGAATCGCAGCACGCCAGGCCTCCCTGTCCATCACCAACTCCCAGAGTTCACTCAGACTCACGTCCATCGAGTCAGTGATGCCATCCAGCCATCTCATCCTCTGTTGTCCTCTTCTCCTCCTGCCCCCAATCCCCCCAAGCATCAGAGTCTTTTCCAATGAGTCAACTCTTCGCATAAGGTGGCCAAAGTACTGCAGTTTCAGCTTTAGCATCATTCCTTCCAGAGAAATCCCAGGGCTGATCTCCTTCAGAATGGACTGGTTGGATCTCCTTGCAGTCCAAGGGACTCTCAAGAGTCTTCTCCAACACCACAGTTCAAAAGCATCAATTCTTCGGCCCTCAGCCTTCTTCATAGTCCAACTCTCACATCCGTACATGGCAACAGGAAAAACCATAGCCTTGACTAGACGGACCTTAGTCAGCAAAGTAATGTCTCTGCTTNTCTTGATTCCAGCTTGTGTTTCTTCCAATCCAGCATTTCTCATGATGTACTCTGCATAGAAGTTAAATAAGCAGGGTGACAATATACAGCCTTGACATACTCTTTTTCCTATTTGGAACCAGTCTGTTGTTCCATGTCCAGTTCTAACTGTTGCTTCCTGACCTGTATATACGTTTCTCAAGAGGCAGGTCAGGTGGTCTGGTATGCCACAGAATTTTCCACAGTTTATTGTAATCCACACAGTCAAAGGCTTTGGCATAGTCAATAAAGCAGAAATAGATGTTTTTCTGGAACTCTCTTGCTTTTTCCATGATCCAGCAGATGTTGGCAATTCGATCTCTGGTTCCTCTGCCTTTTCTAAAACCAGCTTGAACATCAGGAAGTTCACGGTTTACGCATTGCTGAAGCCTGGCTTGGAGAATTTTGAGCATGACTTTACTAGCATGTGAGATGAGTGCAATTGTGAGTAGTTTGAGCATTCTTCGGCATTGCCTTTCAATGGAATATTACTCAACTATAAAAAGGAATGCATTTGAGTCAGTTCTAATGCAGCTAATGAACCTAGGGCCTGCTATACAGAGTGAAGTAAGTCAGAAACAGAAAAGAAAATATTGCCTATTAACACATGTACAAGGAATCTAGAAAAATGGTATTGAACCTGTTTGCAGAGCCACAATGGAGATGCAGACTTGTAACAGGGAGAGAACAGACTTGTCGACACAATAGTGGAAGGAGAGGGGGGTACGAATTGAGAAAGCAGCATGGAATCATATACATTACCATATGTGAAATGGATATTCAGTGGCAATTTGCTGTAGAGGAGAGGGATAGGGTGAAAAGTGGAAGGGAGTTTCAAGAGGGAGGGGGACATGCCATATATATCCATGCCTGATTCATGTCAACATATGGCAGAAAGCAACACAGTGCCACAAAGCAATTATCCATCTATAAAAAATAAATAAATTAAAAAATAATTATGTATACTGTGAATTTGTCCTATATTGTCTTTATTATGGTGAGTTGGGTTCTATTCAAGCCCTCTTTCTGGAGTTTTTAATTATAAATAAATGTAAAATTTTGTCCAAAGTTGTTTCTGTTGAGATGACTACATGGTTTTTATTCTTTAATTTGTTAATATGATGTATCACATTAATTGATTTGCATATGTGAAGAATCTTTGCATCCCTGGAATAAATCCTACTCAATGATTTTTATGTGTTGTTGGCTTCTGTTTGTGACTATTTTGTTGAGGATTTTTGCATCTATGTTCATCAGTTTTATTTACCTGTTATTTTATCTCTTTTTGTAAAATATTTGTCTGATTTTGGCATAAGGGTGATGGTGGTCTCATAGAATGAGCTTGGAAGTGTTCCTTCCTCTGTGATATTTTGAAAGAGATTGAGAAGTATAGGTGTTGGCTCTTCTATAAATGTTTGACAGAATACACACATGAAGCCATTTGATCTTTGACTTTTTTTTTGTTGGGAGATTTTTAATCATAGTTTCAACTTTCTTACCTCTGTTTGGTCTGTTCTTATCTTCTCTGTCTTCCTTGTTCAGGCTTACAAGGTTGTACCTTTCTAAGAGTTTGTCCATTTCTTCAGAGTTGTCCACATTATAGGCATTTACTTTTTTGTGGTATTATCTTACAATTTTCTTTATTTCTGTGGTAGCAGTTGTAACTTCTCTTTCACTTAAAATTTTATTTATATGAGTCCCCTTTTTCCCCTTGATGAGTCTTGCTAAGGGTTTGTGAATTTTGTTTATCTTCTCCAAACCAGCTTTTTGTGTCATTCATCTTTGCTCTTGTTTTGTTTATATTTCATTCAGTTCTGCTTTGATTTTAGAAATTCTTTCCATCTACTATCTTGAGGTTTTGCTTGTTCTTTTTTCTAGTGTAAGGTTAGGTTGTTTATTTGAGATGTTTCTTGTTTCTTGAGATGAAAGTATTGGTATAAGCTTCCTTCTTAGAGGGCTTCCCTGGTGGCTCAGAGGTTAAAGTGTCTGCCTCCAATGCGGGAGACCTGGGTTCGATCCCTGGGTCGGGAAGATCCCCTGGAGAAGGAAGTGGCAACCCACTCCAGTATTCTTGCCTGGAGAATCCCATGGATGGAGAAGCCTGGTAGGCTACAGTCCACAGGGTCGCAAAGAGTCAAACACGACTGAGCACCTTCACCTTCACCTTCACCTTCACCTTCCTTCTTAGAATGGCTTCTGCTGTATTCCATAGGCTTTGGATATCATGTTTTGCTCTCATCTGTTTCTAGGTATTTTTATAATTTCCTCTTGGATTTCTTCAGGTTATTTGGTATAATATTGTCTATCCTCCAAGTCTTTGTGTTTTTTAATTTTTTTTCCTGTGTGAGTGTGTTAGTCACTCAGTCGTGTACGATTCTTTGTGACTCCATGGACTGTAGCTTGCAAGACTCCTCTGTCTATGGAATTGTCTGGGCAAGAATACTGGAGGTGAAAGCAGCTCAGTCACGTCCAACTCTTTGTGACCCCATGGACTACACAGTCCATGGAATTCTCTAGGCCAGAATACTGGAGTGCGTAGACTTTCCCTTCTCCGGGGGATCTTCCCAACCCAAGGGTTGAACCCAGGTCTCCCGCATTGCAGGCAGATTCTTTACTAGCTGAGCCACAAGGGAAGCCCAAGAATACTGGAGTGGGTAGCCTATCCCTTCTCCAGGGGATCTTCCAACCCCAGGAATCAAACTGGAATCTCCTGCATTGCAGATGGATTCTTTACCAACTGAGCTATTCAGGAAGCCTGTAATTTATATCAGATCTCATAGTGCTGTGGTCAGGAAAAATGTCTGATATAATTTTGATTGTCTTAAATTTAGCAAGACTTGATTTGTGGCCTGAGATGTGATCTCTCCTGGAGAATGTTCCAGTGCACTTGAGAAGAAAGTGTACTTTCCTGCTTTTGTATTTAATGCCCTTTAATTATCATTTAAGTCTATCTGAACTAATCTGCCACTTAAGGCTTGTGTTTCCTTATTAATTTTCTGTCTGGATGATGTACCCATTAGTGTAAGTGTAGTTTTCAAGGCCTCACTCTTATTGTATTACTGTCAATCCCTCCTTTTATGGCTGGTAGTTTGTGACTCATGTATTGATTTGCTCCTATCTTGGGTGAATATGTATAATTTAGTTGTAATGACTTCTTGAACTGTTCCCTTGATCATTTTGTAGGTCCCTTCTTTGTGTCTTGTAATAATCTTCATTTTAAAGTCTATTTTGTCTGATGTGAGTACTGCTATTCCAGCTCTTTTTCTGATTTTTATTTGCATATCCTTTTTTTTTTCCATCCCCTCACTTTCAGTCTTTTATTTCCCAAGGGGAAAAAGTGGGTTTCTAAAGTGGGTGTCTTCTGGACAGAATATATATGGGTGTTTTTTATATTCATTCAACTAGTCTTTGTCTTTTGTTTGGAGAACTTAATCCATTTAAATTCAAGATAATTATTGATACATACATTCCTATTACCATTTTCTTAATTTTTTGGATTTGTTTCTGTAGGTTTTTTTTTCCTCTTATATTCATCACCTAGAGAAGTTCTTTTAGCAATTGTTGCCAAGCTGGTTTGGTGGTCTTGAATTCTCTTAGTTTTTGATTGTCTGTAAAGCTTTTTATTTCTCCATCAAATCTAAATGATATCCTTACTGGGTAGAGTATTCTTGGTTGTAGGTTTTTCCACTTTATTCCTTTAAATATATCTTGCCACTCCCTTCTGGCCTGAAGATTTTGTGTTGAAAAAAATCACCTGATAACCTTATGGGGTTTCCCTTGTATGTTATTTGTAGCTTTTCTCTTCATGCTTTTAACATTTTTGTCTTTGTACTTCATGTTTGTTAGGTTGATTAATATGTATCTCAGCTAGTTTCTCCTTAGGTTAATTCTACATTGTACTCTCTGTTCTTTCTGGACTTGGGTGGCTATTTTCTTTCTCATAATATAGAAGTTTTCCACTATAATATCTTCAAATATTTTTTCAGACACTTTATCTTTCTCTTCCTCTTTTGGGGCCCCTATAATTCACACGTTGGTACACTTAATGTTGTCTGTGAGATTTCTGAGACTGTGTTAATTTATTTTTATTCTTTTTTTTTCCTGATCCGTGGCAGTTGATTTCTGCCGTTTTGTCTTCCAGTTCTCTTTCAGTTCTTCTGCCTCAGTTATTCTGATGTTCATTATTTCTAGTGTATTTTTCATTTCCGGTTTTGTATTGTTCATCACTTTGCTTGTTCTTCAGTTTTTCCCAGTTCCTTGTTAATTTGTTTTTTCTGCATTTTCTCAATCTGTGCATCCATTCTTTTTCTGAGATCTTGGCTCATCATTGCCATCATTACTGTGAATTCTTACTCATGTATATTGCCTACTTCCTTTTAATTTAGTTGGTCTTATAGGTTTTTACCTTGTCCCTTTGTCTGCAACATATTTCTCTGCCATCTCATTTTGTTTAAGTTACTGTGTTTTTTGTCTCCTTGCCACAGGCTGCAGGGTTGTGGTCTTTTTGATTCCTGTATCTACCGTCTGGTGTATGAGTTTGGTCCACAGATTTGTAGAGGCTTTCGGTGGGGGAAGGATTGGTTCTTGCAGTCTGATGCATGGAACTTGGTCTTGTCTCTGATGGGCAGAGCTGTGTCAGGCATTACATTTGGGGGCATCTATGAGCTTAGTATGACTTTAAGCAGTCGTCTGCTGATGGGCAAGTTGCATTTCTGTCTTGCCGGTTATTAGGCCTGAAGCATTCCAATGCCGGCACTTGCAGACTATTATGTCAAGTCAGCTTCTGGTGCCAAGATGGGGACATCCAGAAGAGCTCTTGCCAATTAATATTCCCTGGGCCAGGGCTTCTTTGGTGGTCCTGGTGGACAAGATTCAACACTCCCACAACGTGGGCACAATCTGGGATACCAATACCCCACAAACTATGATGTGTAATCAAAAAAGAAGAAGGGAAGAATAGGAAACAAATGAGAAGCAAGACTAACAATAAAAATTAAAAAGGAAAACATGAAAACAAGAAAAGAAAATAGAAAAGAAAATCAATAAAAAATAGAAATGAAAAAACAAGAAAAACTAAACAGAAAAATTTTTAAAAAGAAACTATAAAAATAAAAGCAACAAAAAACAAAGGAAAATGATAACAAAAGGAAGAAAAAAGAAAAACATCCAAAGAAAACAACAACAAAGAAACCTACAGAGCAAAAAATACTAAACAAAGCAAAATATAAAGTAAACTAGCAAAATAAAAAGCTACTTAAAATTTAAAAAATTATAAAACATAAAATTCTGAAATAAAACAACAACTAAACAAAACAGCCCTTGGACCTCCACTATCAGTGTGCTTGCTCCAAGGCAGAGCCACAGCCCAACCCCAGCTCCCCAGGAGGTCCTCCAAGAACTCGAGGTAGGTCTCTGGACCCATTGTGCCCACTATATGGGCAGGTCAGGGCCTGACCTTGCCCAACTGTCCCATGTATGTGCTCCCCAGTTCCATGGCTTCTAAAGCTAGACCTATCTCAGTTGTGGGAGCACTCACTGTCCATTCAGATATCCCACAGATGCTAGGTTTACCAAGCTGATGGAGGGGATTTAACTCATGGCTTGTGCAGCCACCCAGAGAGCTTCCAGTCCTTCCGTGTTTGCACAGTCCCTGAGGCTCAGTTTTGCTTTCAGCTCTACCTCTGCCTGTGGATCGCCATCTGGCATCTGCTCCCTGTCTAGGGGGGTGGAGGTGGCAGGGAAGGCAGTGACTGACAGGAGCATACTTCCTCATTCAGGCTGCAGAGGGATAAGGCAGCAATGACTGGGGTTCATGCACTCATTCTGACCGGATCCCCATCTCATGCCTGTAGTGGCAGGGGCTGACAGGAGACAGTGACAGACCGGGGTGCTCATGGGCACGCAAGTGTGAGAAGGACATGGCAGCAATGACTAGGGCACACAGGCTCTGGTGAGAGTCCCTGCCAGTGTTGGAGGCAGGGACTTCTGCATGGGGAGAGAGGCCGCAGTGGTTGTCCTGTGCCTTATACACCACTCGATAATGGTGCCTCCCTTCCAAGGCAGAGTGCCCTTCTTCTAGGAGCAGTCTTGGCTGTGGAGAATGCTCCCTCCCATCCCTCAGTCTGTCTCCATGCAGCAGAGTTCTTCACTCCCATAGCTTCTAGTGGTCTCCAAGCTGCCAACACCAGTCTCCTTCTGCATACCCCCTCTCTAAACCCCACACTCAGCAACCAGCCCAGCAGTGCTGGGGGACACCTGTCTCAGGCTGGGGCATGCAAGGTTGTGGCCCAGACCATCCATGGAAGCCTTTCTCTGTCCTGCATGCCACAGAGTAGCCACCGCAACATTCTTCTGATAGGCCCTGAAGCCCCTCCCTCCATTTCAGCTGATCTTTCCACCAGAGGGTGGGCCTCCCTGGGTATGGCAACCTCTCCTCTCCTTCAACTGCCCGCCCCCCACTCAGGAGTGTGAGTCCCATACTATGTCTTCTGTTTCTCTTTCAGGCCCTTTCTTAGTGGAAGTTCTGACCATCTATCCTTGTGGATATACAGACAGGTTGTACCAAGAGATAGTCTTTCCTTCAGAATAAATGGATTGAGATAACCCAAGCAAAATTGAATCCTCTTATCATTGTCTTATTAAGCAAAGTTGCTACACAGAG
Source organism: Redunca redunca (assembly GCA_006410935.1). Taxonomy (NCBI): domain Eukaryota; kingdom Metazoa; phylum Chordata; class Mammalia; order Artiodactyla; family Bovidae; genus Redunca; species Redunca redunca. The sequence goes on along the minus strand of SJYQ01000329.1, from coordinate 627,382 downwards.
TCAGAGTACATTAGTGCAATTTTTCCTTTCAGTTTAATTAGGCGAAACTGCTTCTCCCTCACTGCACCGCTCACTCTCTTTTCCAAAGAGTATTCCTCAAGTACCTAATAGTGAATTCTTTTCCCTTTCCCTTCTGATGCACATCCTAAGATGCCCTGAAAGTAGAACGCATCCAATCATTAATTATACAGCAGTGTTTACTAAGCTCTTCCTGAAGCAAATACCTCAGCAGTTTTTCTGTGTACACTGAGCTTGTGCTGGCCCAGATCTAGCTGTTTTTCAATTAATTATCTGCTTACTTGCCCTAAGGCCTGTTCTTACTTTCAGCTCTTGCTGACTGTGATGTTGGATGTTTTTCCCATTTTATTGGAGCTGACTTCTGATATCAATTCTGTTTCAGCCTGCTCTTACAGAAGTGCTATGATGCTGATTCTTTGCCTTTGCTTTTAGGTCACTCTCACGATAACTACTTTAAAACATACACACAAATCTTGAAATATTATTCTCTATGTACATCTTTCTGCTTTTTTCTAGCACTATTACAGTTTTGATCCCATATCTATTTTTCAAAGTGACTAGAAATCAAAGAAAGCAAATGCAACCACTGGATTACCATCTCAGATTCAAAGCCATATCCATTGCTTTTAGGTAAAATTACAAATGTTTAATATTCATTTATATTTATAATATGTATTTACAATGTGATTACTAACAAAAGTCATATATAATTTCTTAAAATTGTGTACCTAGTTTTCTCTTTGAGGCTGTTTTATTCCATCTCCAATTTAGTACTTTCAACTTCCCTACTAAAGGAAATAGGAATTCCAAATAGGAAAAGGAGTACATCAAGGCTATATATTGTCACCCTACTTATTTAATTTATATGCAGAGTACATCATGAGAAACACTGGGCTGGAGGAAGCATAAGCTGGAATCAAGATTGCTGGGAGAAATATCAATAACCTCAGATATGCAGATGACACCACCCATATTGCAGAGAGTAAAGAAGAACTAAAGAGCCTCTTGATGAAAGTGAAAGAGGAGAGTGAAATAGTTGGCTTAAAGCTCAACATTCAGAAAACTAAAATCATGGCATCCGGTCCCGTCACTTCATGGGAAATAGATAGGGAAACAGTAGAAACTTTATTTTTCTGGGCTCCAAAATCACTCCAGATGGTGATTGCAGCCATGAAATTAAAAGATACTTACTCCTTGGAAGAAAAGTTATGACCAACCTAGATAGCATATTCAAAAGCAGAGACATTACTCTTCCGACTAAGGTCCGTCTAGTCAAGGCTATGGTTTTTCCAGTGGTCATGTATGGATGTGAGAGTTGGACTGTGAAGAAAGCTGAGTGCAGAAGAATTGATGCTTTTGAACCATGGTGTTGGAGAAGACTCTTGAGAATCCCTTGGACTGCAGGGAAATCCAACCAGTCCATCCTAAAGGAAATCAGTCCTGGGTGTTCATTGGAAGAACTGATGTTGAAGATGAAACTCCAATACTTTGGCCACCTGATGCGAAGAGTTGACTCATTTGAAAAGACCCTGATGATGGGAAAGATTGAGAGCAGGAGAAGACGGAGATGACAGAGGATGAGATGGTTGGATGGCATCACCAACTCAATGGACATGGGCTTGGGTGGACTCTGGGAGTTGGTGATGGACAGGGAGGCCTGGCGTGCTGTGGTTCATAGGGTTGCAAAGAGTCGGACAAGACTGAGTGACTGAACTGAACTGAACTGAACTGAACTAAAGGAAAACTTGAAATCAACTCAGAATGTTTTTTCTTAAAGAATAAAGTTTAGCAGAGTATAAAAATCTTGGTTGTTAAATTATTCTGCTCAAAGTTTTGCTAGACCTGGCTTTAATCTAAATTCTATCACCCATGAGGTTTATGACCTTGTAGAAATAACATGTTTTCCTCCTAGGGTATCTATTTGCAAGAGTTATTGGGAAAAATACATTAGGCAATGGCTAGAAACTCTTTGGTATAGTGCCTGCTGAGTGCTGCTAAGTCACTTCAGTCGTGTCCAATTCTGTGTGACCCCATAGACAGCAGCCCACCAGGCTCCTCCGTCCATGGGATTTTCCACGCAAGAGTGCCGGAGTGGGGTGCCATCACCTTCTCCATTGATATAGTGCCTGATGAATAGTAATTGCTCTAGGTACTGTGCTAACACAGTACACTCAAATAAGGAAGGCAAGGTAAGGACCTAACAGAAGCAAAGGAGAAAAACGAGAGATAAAGAGAATACACAGAAGAACTATACAGGAAAAGTCTGAATGAGTCAGATAACCACAGTTATATGATCACTCACCTAGAACCAGACATACTGGAGTCTGAGGTCAAGTGGGCCTTAGGAAGCATTGCTATACACAAAGCTAGTGGAGGTGATGAAATTCCAGCTGAGCTATTTCAAACCCTAAAAGATGATGCTATTAAAGTGTTGCACTCAATGTGCCAGCAAATTTGGAAAACTCAGCAGTGGCCACAGGATTGGAAAATGTCATTTTTATTTTAATCCCAAGAAGGGTAATGCCAAAGAATGCTCCAACTACTATACAAATTGTCCTGATTTCACATGCTAGAAAGATTAAGCTCAAAATCCTTCAACCTACGGTCCAGTAGTATATGAACCAAGAGCTTCCAGATGTACAAGCCAGGTTTCAAAGAGAGGAACCAGAGATCAAACTGTCAACATTAATTGAAACATGGAGAAAGCAAGGGCGTTCCAGAAAAACATCTACTTCTGTTTCATTGACTACACTAAAGCCTTTGACTATGTGGATCACTGCAAACTGTGGAAAATTATTAAAGAGATGGGAATATCAGACTACTTGCCTCTTGTGAAACCTGTATGTGGGTAAAGAAGCAACAGCTAGAACTGGAAATGGAACAACTAACAGGTTCAAAATCAGAAACAGAGTACAGCAAGGCTGCATACTGTCACCCTGCTTATTTAATTTCTATGCAGAGTACTTCACGTGAAATGCTGGGCTGGATGAATCACAAGCTGGAATCAAGATCACCAGGAGAAATATCAACAGCCTCAGATATGCAGGTGTGTGTGTGTGTGTGTGTGTGTGTGTGTGTGTGTGTGTTAGTCACTCAGTCGTGTCCAACTCTTTGCAACACTGTGGACTGTAGCCCACCCATGGAATTCTCAGATGGTACCACTCTAATGTCAGAAAGTGAAAAGGAGCTAAACAGCTTCATGATGAGGGTGAAAGAGGAGAGTGGAACTGCTGGCTTAAAATTCAACATTCAAAAAACTAAGATCACAGCATCCAGTCCCATCACTTCATGGCAAATAGAAGGGGGAAAAGTAGAGGCTGTGAAAGATTTTATTTTCTTGGGCTGCAAAATCAGTGTGATGGTGAATGCAGCCATGAAAATAAAAGATTCTTGCTTCTTGGAAGGGCTTCCCTGATAACTCAGTTGGTAAAGAATCTGCCTGCAATGCAGGAGACCCCAGTTCAATTCATGGGTCAGGAAGATCCACTGGAGAAAGGATAGGCTACCCACTCCAGTATTCTTGGGCTTCCCTTATGGCTCAGCTAGTAAAGAATCTGCCTGCAATGCGGGAGACCTGTGTTCAACCCTTGGGTTGGGAAGATCCCCTGGAGAAGGGAAAGTCTACGCACTCCAGTATTCTGGCCTAGAGAATTCCATGGACTGTGTAGTCCATGGGGTTGCAAAGAGTTGGATACGATTGAGCTCCTTGGAAGAAAATCTATGACAAACCTAGACTGATTTAAAAAGTAGAGACATCACTTTGTCAACAGAGGTCTGGATAGTCAAATCTATGGTTTTTCTAGTAGTCACATAGGGGTTTGAGAATAAGTCCCTGAAAAAGCCTGAGCACTGAATAACTGATGCTTTCAAATTGTCATGCTGGAGAAGACTCTAGAGAGTCTCTTGGACTGCAAGGAGATCAAACCAGTCAATCCACAGGAAATCAACCCTACATATTCACTGGTAGGACCGATGCTGAGGCTGAAACTCCAATACTTTGGCCACCTATTGCAGAAGCTGACCTTTGGAAAAGACCCTGATGCTGTGACAGATTGAAGACAAAAGGAGGAAGCGCAACAGGGGATGAAATGGTTAGACAGCAGCAGTGTAGTCCATGGGGTCACATGGAGTTGGACACAACTTAGCACCTGAACAACGAGGACAACAACAACCACAAAAAATCATTTAGAAAAATCATGTCAAAACCTGGACTTTTAAATGTGGGAAAGGAATATTTGCATTTTAGCAAATAATTTACAGAAACCAGAAAGCACCTTTAATTTACCCAGTGGTATATCAAAAGGGTAATAACACATTAAATGTAACACTAGGCTAAAGATGGCTTGAACATAATTGTTCTATTTTAAAATATGTCTATCTTCAGGTCTACCATATCTAGTTATCTTCCTCATGATATAATCATGATTTTATTAAAGTTTTGGAGTGTCCTGGATAGGGTTCCAACTCAAGTACATACCTATTTAAAAAAAAAAAAAAAAACTTGGCACTTTTTCTATTTTTCATCTGTCAAGTTATATTGTATGGTACTGACCCACTTATCTCCCTGGCTTCTGATTCTACACAGTTTGTAATCCTCTGTGCTAGACTCAACAATATTAATGGTGCTGTATTTCTGATTGTAGTTACAAACTCTTTGGTAGTATTTAAATTAGAATTGCTCAATAATTGTGTTCTTACACTCAGCTGATATTCAAAGCCAGAAACCTACCATCAGATTGCCCCAAAAGCATTTGAAAATTCAATGATACGTGCTTAATTTTCACATAAAATCACTTCACAATGAAAGGGTTAATAGAATAGTGAAGAAAAGCTTCAGTCCTTGTATAAACATTTTGATATAAATATTTTTTCTACACAAACTTAAAACTAAAATGGTTACCCTACATATCAGTTCAGTTTAGCCACTCTGACTCTTTGTGACCCCATGGACTGCAGCACACCAGGCTTCCCTGTCCATCACCAACTCCCAAATCTTGCTCAGACTCATGGTCATTGAGTTGGTGATGCCATCCAACCATCTTATTCTCTGTTCTCCTCCTGCCTTCAGTCTTTCCCAGCATCAGGGTCTTTTCCAGTGAGTCAGTTGTTTGCATCAGGTGGCCAAAGTATTGTAGTTTCAGCATCAGTCCTTCCAATGAATATTCAGGACTGATCTCCTTTAGGATTGACTGGTTTGATCTCCTTGCAGTCCAAGGGACTCTCAAGAGTCTTGTCCAACACCACAGTTCAAAATCATCAATTCTTCGGTGCTCAGCCTTCTTTATAGTCCAACTCTCACATCCACACATGACCACCAGAAAAACCATAGCCTTGACTAGACAGACCTTTGTCGGCAATGTCTCTGTTTTTTAATATGCCGTCTAGGTTTGTCAAAACGTTTCTTCCAAGGAGCAAGTGTCTTTTAATTTCATGGCTGTAGTCACCATCTGCCGTGATTTTGGAGCCCAGAAAAATAGTCTCTCGCTGTTCCTTTGTTTCCCCATCTATTTGCCATGAAGTGATGGGACCAGATGCCATGATCTTAGTTTTCTGAATGTTGAGTTTTAAGCCGGCTTTTTCACTCTCCTCTTTCACCTTCATCAAGAGGCTCCTCAGTTTCTCTTTGCTTTCTGCCCTAAGGATGGTGTCATCTGTTTATCTGAGGTTATTGGTATTCTCCCAACAATCTTGATTCCAGCTTGTGTTTCAGCATTTCTCATGATGTACTCTGCATATAAGTTAAATAAGCAGAGTGACATACAGCCTTGACATACTCCTTTCCCAATATGGAACAAGTCTGTTGTTCCATGTCCACATCTAACTGTTGCTTCTTGACCTGCATATGGATTTCTCAGGAGGCAGGTAAGGTGGTCTGGTAATCCCTATATATAGTGGCATTATAAAATAGAATTAAGCCTAGGAAAGTTTTAGTGTTATTTATAAGGATATCTTCCAAGCACATTAGCTTTTCTTTGAAGTTCATATTCAAAGTCTTCAGTATAGAAAATTAAGTGACTGTCAAAAAAAATGAATAAAGAAGAAAACAGAAATGGCTATTTTTCTCCATTTTATTGTAATTAGGCAGAGATATACATGAAACAGTTTAAACAAAAAGCTGATGTCTTACATTCAGACAGTAAACTATTGTGTTGTTTTGCAAACTTGTGTATACATTGAGCTTGAGGTTGCAATTAGTATTCTAGTTACACAATAGTGGTTTATCTTTCTTTCATATAAAAGGCATTTCACTGAAATTACATGGTAGTGTAATGTTGTGTCCTAAATCGTGTCTGACCCTTGTGACCTTATGGACTGTAGCCTGCCAGGCTCCTCTGTCCATGAGATTTTCCAGGCAAAAATCCTGGAGTAGGTGGCCATTTCCTTGGGGATCTTCCCAATCCAGGGATCAAACCCTGGTCTCCTGCATTGCAAGCAGATTCTTTATCAACTGAGCTACCGAGGAAGCCGATCTTAAGGTAGCAATTGGTATTCTACTTAAACAATAATGGCTTATCTTTCTTCCATTTAAAAGGCATTTCATTGAAATTATATATTGACATTCAAATCAATATTTTACATTCTAACATGATGCCTCGAGGGCTGTTTAAATAGTTTCAGAAACATTGCTTCAGTTAATCTTCTTGTTGACATTTATGGGAATCACTCTTGATACATTTTCTAAGAAATGAGATGAATCTTTTAGTGCTGAAAATGTAGTTTTAGTAATATTCACATCTACTTTATTTATTTAAAGATCCCTGTTACTGGGCATGGGTAAACACAATTCACAGGTTTTTATAGCACCTGTCACATCTTCCCTCAACCTTAGTATATCAGTCAGGCTGTCCACAAACAAACCTGTCTTTGAAACTGGACTGAATAAAAATTTTACTTCATTTCTCTGAGTGGAATAGATGAATAATAACACCAATGTGAAGCCTTCTAGGAACTGATCCCAGGTTTATCTCTCAAAATTTTGTAGGGGATTTTACTCGTTTGTTTATGACGGTATTGTTCAGTCAATCAGTCCTGTCCAATTCTTTGACCCCCATGGACTGCAACACACCAGGCTTCCCAGTCCTTTGCTATCTCCTTGAATTTGTTCAAATCATGTCTATTGAGTCAGTGGCATATTGAGTTTCACACTTAAACAGCATCATCTTTTAGGCTTTGAAATAGATCAGCTGGCATTCCCTCACCTCCACTAGCTTTGTTAATAGTAATGCTTCCTAAGGCCCACTTGACTTCACACTCCAGGATGTCTGGTTTTAGGTGAGTGATCACACCATCATGTTTATCCAGGTCATTAAGACCTTTTTTGTATGGTTCTATGTATTCTTGCCACCTCTTCTTAATATCGTCTGCTTCTGTTAGGTCCATACTATTTCTGTGCTTTATTGTGCCCATCTTTGCATGAAATTTTCCTTGGTTTCTCTCTTTCTCTTGAAGAGCTCTCTAGTCTTTCCCATTCTATTGTTTTCCTCTATTTCTTTGCTTGTTCATTTTAGAAGGCTTTTTTATGTCTCCTTGTTATTCTTTGGAACTCTGCAGTCAGATAGATATATCTTTCCTTTTCTCCTTTGTTTTTCATTTCTCTGCTATTTGTAAGGCTTCCTCAGACAACCATTTTTCCTCTTGCATTTTGTTTGGGGATGGTTTCGATCATCACCTCCTGTACACTGTTACTAACTTCTGTCCATAGTTCTTCAGGAACTCCATTAAATCTAATCCCTTGAATCAATTTGTCACTTTCACTGTATAATCATAACAGATTTGATTAAGGTCATACCTGAATGGTCTAGTGGTTTCCCTTACTTTCTTCAATTTAAGTCTGAATTTGGCAATAAGAGCTCCTGTTTTTGACAAAGAAATATCAAACTCCTTTTGGGATACCAAATATATACAAATAGCTCCTAACTCATGTTGTTTCTATGCCTTTAATGCCCTTCATGTGCCTCTCATTTTTTGCTACTTTTGCTTGGGTAGGAAGGTTCAGTGCACAGGTTACTTTCAAGAGTGCTCCCTGACAACTGCTTCCCCCTTACTCTATCAGATACTCCAGCTATGTGTCCATAGTGTCACTGGTATTTTTCTTTTTTTTGCATCTGTATCCCTCATGGACTCTAAATCATTTTAAAAGAGTTATTATCTTCTTTCTAAGCAATAACACAATGCTTGGTGTTCATTAAGGATCTAATGTAAATGTCAGTTCCGTTGCTCAGTCGTATCCGACTCTGCAACCCCATGAACCACAGCACGCCAGGCTTCTCTGTCCATCACCAACTCCCGGAGCTTGCTCAAGCTCATGTCCACTGAGTTGGTGATGCCACGTAAATGTAAATGTATAAAACTTTAACTGAAGTTCATTTAATTACACAACTGTCTTGACTATCAGAATAACCATTATACACTATGCCTGATCCAGTACGAAATGAGAACAAAAGTCTCACTTCAATCAAGAGAGCTAAATGTTTTTAAAATTCTACTACAAGCAAAAGAGTAAAGAAAACTTATAAGAAATTATAGTAATAGATATGGTATCCTCAGCAAATACATGAAAACCTTAGGAAAATGTTTTATATCTTCTTAAACATTACACAATTAACTTCTTCAAATGCTTAATAATGTATTCTGTGCTTGGCATCTGTGTTGGTTTTGTTAAGTGCCAATTTCCTGTTTCCAAAGTTAGTATTTAAAAAGACTCTCTTTCATTTATTTCAATGCACATTTACAGAGAGACTTAGGCTCACAGAGTATAATCCAAAATAGGCATTTTTTCTATTTTATACTACCTTCTTTCTACCTAACTACAAAGGAGAACAAATGAAAGGAAGCTCAAGGCAAAGAGTTGTAAGTTTAGTCCCTACTGGTAGATGGGTCAGTACTAGAGAAGAAAGGAAAATGGGACAGATTGTTCAGAAGACAATAAGTCATCAAAGTGCTGATAAAGATGCAATGCTCCAGAAGACATCCAAAACTTCCTCAGGCCCATTTTAGCAATGTGGGGAAATAGCATTTGCTGTGGCCTCTGGCTATATCTGGGAGAAAGTTTCCCATCCACACTTGACACCTGCCTCTAGAGAGAGCTGGATATGACTGATTCTTAATGGAAGCATACAGGTAAGAGGAAGACAAAGCTTAATCAAATTAAAATCACCTAACTAACCTCCCTTGAACTGCAAGAAGATCCAACCAGTCAATCCTAAGGGAAATCAGTAATGAATATTCATTGAAAGGACTGATGCTGAAGCTGAAACTCCAATACTTTGGGCCACCTGACGTGAAGAGCTGACTCATTGGAAAAGACCCTGATGCTGGGAAAGATTGAAGGCAAGAAGAGAAGGGAGTGGTCGATGATGAGATGTTTAGATAGCATCACCACTACAATAGACATGAATTTGAGCAAAATCTGGGAGATAGTGGAGGACAGAGGAGAGTGGTATGCTGCAGTTTATGAAGTCGCAAAGAGTAGGACAGGACTATGAACAAAAACAACAGCAACAACGTGTGGCTTAGGAAACTGCCCCATTAGGGAATTGATTTAGAAAACAGTATGGAGTTGCTACTACCACTGGAGTAACTAAAAAATGCAGAAGAAAATCCCCTTTTGAAAAATCAGTCCATCAGCAGATTAATGGATAAGAAAGCTGTGGTACATATACACAATGGAGTATTACTCAGCCATTAAAAAGAATACATTTGAATCAGTTCTAATGAGACGGATGAAACTGGAGCTGATTATACAGAGTGAAGTAAGCCAGAAAGAAAAATACCGATACAGTATACTAACACATATATACGGAATTTAGAAAGATGCTAATGATGACCCTGTATGCGAGACAGCAAAAGAGACACAGATGTGTAGAGTGGACTTTTGGACTCTGAGGGAGAAGGAGAGGGTGGGATGATTTGGGAGAATGGCATTGAAACATGTATACTATCATGTAAGAAACTAATCGCCAGTCTATGTCTGATGCAGGATGCAGGATGCTTGGGGCTGGTGCTCGGGGATGACCCAGAGAGATGTTATGGGGAGGGAGGTGGGAGGGGGGTTCATGTTTGGGAACTCATGTACACCCATGGCTGATTCATGTCAATGTATGGCAAAACCAACACAGTATTGTAAAGTAAAATAAAGTAAAAATTAAAATTAAAAAAAAGAAAAATCAACACATAAAAAATTGAACCTAATTTTAAAACAATGACTGAAAATCAGAATCTATTTATCAATTAACAAATATTAACAAACTTTTTTGGACATAGTTCCCACTTTCTCAAATCTTGCTGCTAGGACAGAGAATAGTTTGGAAGAATGTGATATAAAGGAGCACATTATAGACACTTAAGGGGTTAATTTTTTTTTTTAATATAAAGTAAGACTGTTCCAAGCAGAAGTAATAGGATGTTTAGAGATTTCAAACTAAAAGTGACCATGTCTCAAAGTGTTAGGGGGAAAAAAAGTCTATTACAACTATAGCAGACTTAGAAATTGGGAGAGTGGTATGAGGTGAGTCTAGAAAGGTTGGCAGGGGCAAAAACATACAGGGATACTTGGTTCAAATTTATGTGCTAAATATGCTCAAATTCAACAGTGTTTAAATAGCATTTAGACTTTACAAATTTAAAAATAACACTGAAAATAAATAAGGATATAGAAATGTAGTTGAGAGGTAAAATTATGTAATTATAATTTCCATTTTTCATTAGTTTCTACTGAGCTTGTGGTTTTAATGCGAAGTCATCAACTTCCAAGATAAACCAGATTGAAAAAAAAAAAGTTGTCAACATCCAAGATAAATCAGATTGAAGGTATGACCATATATTGGTTTACTAAGATATTATCACAGATATGGATCCTGGTGTATGTCTATGTTCATATAAGGAAACCTATTTATAATTACATAATATATTCATAGATTTGGGTGTACTTATGATGGGTGTATTTATGACAGATAGTTAATGATCTCAGATGAGTGACACTTAAAAGAATACCAGTCATCAAGCGTTACCCTTTTAGCATTAAGAGAGAAGAAGGAAACTACTACTCAGAGACCAGCTAAAAATGAAACAAGAGAAAGCAAACAAATAGAAACCGTGTATAGTCATCTCTCCACTCCTTTTCTTAGCAGGTAATGACTCATCTTTCCCTGGACAGAGCCCATTGCTTCCATTTCCCATCAGTCTTTCTGAGTGAAATTCCTGTGCCCTTTGTTCTCAGAAGTAAGAAGCAAACTTTACCTAGGTTTAGGCACTCATCAGACCTGTTAGTCTCATGATGGAGTCACCTGGTGTTCTGCTCTTTCTTATATTTTTATGGCTCTTAACTAGCTCAGGCTTCTCTAAATTTCGGACTGTGAGAAAAAATGAAAATTTCTCTAGGTATCAACCTTGACTATTTCTTGACATTCCTAAGAGAAGTTTCTGGGCTCTATCATGTCTCAGCTTTCTTCCCGTAAAACCAACTGGGACACTTCCTACACAGTGGAGAATAATCACCATTTTTAGGTTTGGGAGTCATTGAATTGCTTGGGGATCCTAAGGACTATCCAACACCCAAATCCTTTCTATCATAATGAGTCATAGTGGCCTTTTAATTTTCAGCTTGGCACTTACTCTTATTAAATTCACTAGTCGATTGTCTAATATTTGGAGGAAGAGCATTTACTCTACGTGTTACCAGAATGGCCACCAGACTCTTGATCAAAACTCACCAACTCCTGGTTTCAACAGGAACCAACTTATCTCTCTAAGTCGCAGAGTCTGGACAAAAGGAAGTGATAGGAAGAGAAAGACAGAAACAGAATAGAAGCAGCTGAAACCAAAATGTCCACAAATACGACCTCCAGCAGGCCCTAAGTAGCATTCTATACTGATTTCACTAAATTAACACACAACGTGAGACATCTGCAAGTGACCATGACTGGATATCAGAGACCAAACTGGGTAGAAAACAGATGTAACCCCATTTTTAGGGAAGCTCTACTTCTATTCCCAGAAAACTAATACATGCACCTCCTCATCATTAGTCTCACTCTTACCCCCACTATCCTATTCCTTAAAAGCAAATTCCTCTCACCATTACAGTGAGACGTTGACTTGAAAACTATTTCCCCTTCTCTCTTCTCTGGCCATTGAATAAAGACTGTGCTGCTTCAGTCGCAGCCTTCATTTCATTTTGGCTCAGTGAACTCAAATGGAAAAAGAACCTTCACTGCCAAGGCCTTAGCCAGGCTAGGGCCTGAGCAGGGGTCCATACAACTTAATTTGGTAATGTAGGTTATGGCTGTTCAATAGCTAAATCGTGTCCAACTCTGCTGTAAGGCATGCACAGCAGTGATTCGGGGGAATTCCTTTAAAATGTTCAGGTAATTCCACAAGTGCTCACAGAATACATATGTCCATAAGTTATTCCTTTTATAGAATCTTTTCAAGAAGTAATACTTATTCTGATAATATTACTGTTACTTAAAAGGTATTTTTGAACCATTTGTTTGATGATGTCTTTGAATTAGTTTACAATACAATGTTTGCACAGTTATAGTTAATATAGAGCAGTAAATAAAAGATTGATTAGTTCAGTCCAGTTCAGTCGCTCAGTCGTGTCCGACTCTGCGACCCCATGACTCACAGCACGCCAGGCCTCCCTGTCCATCACCAACTCCTGGAGTCCACCCAAACCCATGTCCATCGAGTCAGTGATGCCATCCAACCATTTCATCCTCTGTCGTCCCCTTCTCCCCCTGCCCCCAATCTCTCCCAGCATGGGGGTCTTTTCAAATGAGTCAGCTCTTCGCATCAGGTAGCCAGAGTATTGGAGTTTCAGCTTCAACATTAGTCCTTCCAATGAATTCCCAGGAATGATCTCCTTTAGGATGGACTGGTTGGATCTCCTTGCAGTCCAAGGAACTCTCAAGAGTCTTCTCCAACACCACAGTTCAAAAGCATCAATTCTTTGGAGTTCAGCTTTCTTTATAGTCCAACTCTCACATCCATACATGACCACTAGAAAAACCATAGCCTTGACTAGACAGATCTTTGTTGGCAAAGTAATGTCTCTGCTTTTCAATATGCTGTCTAGGTTGGTCATAACTTTCCTTCCAAGGATTAAGTGTCTTTTAATTTCATGGCTGCAATCACCATCTGCAGTGATTTTGGAGCCCAGAAAAATAAAGTCTGACATTGTTTCCACTGTTTCCCCATCTATTTGCCATGAAGTGATGGGACCAGATGTCATGATCTTCGTTTTCTGAATGTTGAGCTTTAAGCCAACTTTTCCACTTTCCTCTTTCCCTTTCATCAAGAGGCTTTTTAGGTCCTCTTCACTTTCTGCCATAAGAGTAGTGTCATCTGCATATCTGAGGTTATTAATATTTCTCCCGGCAATCTTGATTCCAGCTTGTGCTTCTTCCAGCCCAGAATTTCTCATGATGTACTTTGCATAGACGTTAAATAAGCAAGTTGACAATATACAGCCTTGACGTACTCCTTTTCCTATTTGGAACCAGTCTGTGGTTCCATGTCCAGTTCTAACTGCTGCTTCCTGACCTACCTATAGGTTTCTCAAGAGGCAGGTCGGGTGGTCTGGTATTCCCATCTCTTTCAGAATTTTCCAGTTTATTGTGATCCCACACAGTCAAAGGCTTTGGCATAGTCAATAAAGCAGAAGTAGATGTTTTTCTGGAACTCTCTTGCTTTTTTGATGATCCAGCAGATGTTGGCAATTTGATCTCTGGTTCCTCTGACTTTTCTAAAACCAGCTTGAACATCAGGAAGTTCACAGTTCATGTATTTTTGAAGCCTGGCTTGGAGAATTTTAAGCAGTTTAAAATAGGAAAAAATCATTTCAATAGAGACTGACTAAGGAATGAGAGAGCATCTGCTCCAAACATGGCAACTTGCTTACTGCTTTAAGGGAATATCTTTAAAATAATTTGCTCATTATGAACATGTATATACAAAATATGTGCACTCATGAATCACTTCCTTCACGGGATTGTCTAGATAAACAATATAGTAACATCATGATTGCTAAAATATTCTTAAATTAGTCACTTGGTGTTCCTTGAGACTCGGTTTACTAGTAATGTGAAAGACAATCTCATTTTTGTTTGGTCTAGGTAATGCAGGATATAAATGAAAAGATAAGTCCTAATATAATTCAGAGGTAAGACATAGCATTTCAATACAGATTGGCCAGGAAATTGCCAAGAAAGAAGTAAGATTTAAACTAGACCTTGAATACAAGTACCATTTGGAGATGTGTAAAGAGGTAAAGATAGCGCTCCATGCAGACAGCTCTGTATACAAAGTCATCAACAAAGGACAGCTCAGATTCTGCTCAGGAAAGAGTAAGTAGATACAACTGAAAACACAGATGTAGAGGAAGACAGAAACAAAACCAGGGTAACGTTTGTACCAAATTGTGGAGAGCACTGAGCATATACGAGTTTTAATTAGCATGATGCCACTGGTAGCCCTAAGCCACATTCAAAAGCCATTTTTATTATTTTGCTGTAAAACCTTTCCATTAACAGATTTGTGTGGCTCATTGTTTGGCATTACTTCGGTCATGGTTGTGCTTTCATTAGCTAGCATAAGCACGATATCTATTAACTATTTTTTTTTAGTTTCCTGCAACATTTCTATTTTAATTTGTTAGATATTTATACTTACAAATATTTGATGAAGACCCTATTCCCTTTGGGATATCAGAATAGGAGAAGTATGAAGAACTAGTGACTTTATTCATTAAAATGTTTAATGTGAAAAAGCCTGTTTTCCCAAGAGTGGTGCATAAAAGGCCACTGAGTAGATTATGCAATCTTGCAAAAACAAGACTGTTTTTCACCAAAGCTAGGTATGTTGGAGTTTTCTTCTAGTTCATTCTTTCTTCTTTTACTGTATGATTTCTTTATTCTCGTTGTTTTACATTGTCTACTATTTCTTCTTGTCTTGACTTCTATTCCACTAGCTTGTCCTTAACCCTCAAAATCTTCCACCTATGTGTTGAGTGTTAAGAGTGCTCAAGACTGGAGATAAGAACTTCTGCTAAGAAGCCATTTTAATATTTTGAATTCAAGGTGATAGGCTGACTTGGAAGCATGGTAGAAGGGGCAGCGTGAAGAGAGATTATTCTAGTGATGTCAGCACTCCCCTAGTGGCTCAGACGGCAAAGAATCTGCCCGCAATGCAGATCAAACTGGGAGACGCCTATCTGATTCCTGGGTCAGGACGATACCCCTGGAGAAGGGAGTGGCTGCCCACTCCAGTATTCTTGCCTGGAGAATTCCATGGACAGAGAAGCCTGGCGGGCTACAGTACATGCGGTTGCAGAGAATCAGACATGACTGATCGACTAACACTCTCTTTTCACTAGTGATGTTATGGGAGTAAATTAACAGGATATTGTGCTTACTTGAATGTGAGGAGTGAAATTTAGCCTCTGAGGACTAGAATGTGTAATATATGTAATGTTTTCTTCAGCCAGTGTTCCAAACTATGGTATAATTTAAATACTGTTGGTGTTCTGTCCATTATAGGGATCAAATTTTGTGTAACTTTATAAAATCCTAATACATATTTTTAAAAATTCTTCCTTATGTGAATGGTTTGATGAATTCCTATAATAATGTTTATTAGCTGTCTTTGTCCAGCTATCAGTAGACTGGCAAGAGTTTCTTCTTTTTGTGTAGTTTGAGAGTTTCTCTCTATAATTACTTTTATTACTTATCATTACTTTCTTTTCATCTTTTCTCATTACTTTCTTACTTCTCAGGTAGCAATGAGAGGGATTTGATTCTAACTGGATCAAAGCTGAAACCAGATCCTTTCCCAAATTATGGGCCCCATTTTATACCAATTGTTACTGACTTTGGTGGATGGGGGGGGGGGGCTGTATTTTGACCCCCTTGCTTGGTGAGCTACAAAAATACAGTAAGAGAAATTTTACAAAGAAAAAAAAAATTATGAAGAAATAACAGCAGTCCACCCAGGTTGGATTCCTGGGTTGGGAAGATCTGCTTGAGAAGGGATAGGCTACTCTCTCCAGTATTCTTGGGCTTCCGTTGTAGCTAAGACGGAAAGAATCCACCTTGATGTGAGAGACCTGGGTTTGATCTATGGGTTGGGAAGCTCTCCTGGAGAAAGGAAAGGCTACCCACTCCAGTATTCTGGCCTGGAGAATTCCATAGACTGTATAGACCATGGGATTACAAAGAGTCAAACATGACTGAGCAACTTTCACTTTCACTTTCATATCTTGTATGATACCTATAAACAAAGATTTCTTTCTGCTTCAGTCTTTACCAAAGTGGCTAAGCTGCCATAACTTAAAAGAGGGATCTGTAAAATGCTCTGGAACAGTAGAAATAAGCCTGTTTCTTATACTGGAAAGTTTTCATTTTAAATGGCTTTTTAAATTACTTCCCCTTTTTCTTCTTTTAATAGCAACATTTCCTGTCTCTTGTCTGTATTTTTTAAGTGTTAACCCACAAATTGAATGCAGCCTGTGCTTGGCAAATAGGCATTAAATACTTTTTCCTGGAAAATGTGTTTGCTCATTAAATTTGACAGTCATTGGTAAATGTGGTAAATGCTGTCAGTGCCAAGAACTCTCTGGCATGGCCGTAGCTACAGGCCCATTATTTTAATTGCCTTTAACCTATAATCAATATTTACTGCTTACCATAGAAAGAGACTGCATAGCTAAGCAGTATAAGAAGTGAATTTATTCTTCTGAACCTTAGATTCTGCTTTTATACCTAAAAGATATTAAATGCTTCCTCTGGGTACTATCATCTTTACCAAAACTGGTTCCTACCACTTATTTTGCAAAATATTCACTTATTTTGTAAAATATTTAATATCAGTCAAATCATGTCTATTAGAAATAAACAGTTGAATTTACAGCTGTGTGAATCCAAAATTCTGCTTTATCATGGAGCTATCTACATTGCTTTCATTTTGTCACTGGAAGAAATTTCTGAACTTTAATATAAATTTTTGTGGAATGCATGATTTGAAGCATAAAATTACCATGATTTACTCTGAGAATCTGGAAAAAACTAAGCCTACAGGTAAAAATCAAGAGATCCTAATTGGATAGAGGTAGACTGCAAAGGCTAGGAGAATGCTTTGATCCTTTAAATATGTCAGTGAACAATGGGGCACCATCAAAGACTGTTAAACTGAGGTATGGCATGTAAATGTCACTGTGAAATGATCACTCTGATGGCAAGGTGGAGACTAAAATTGTAGAGTCAGGATAAGTGGGGTTTAGCGTAAATAAATACAGCAGCCAAAATAACTATAGCAATTATGTACATCAGGAATATAATAAGAGTTTGTGTGTGGCTGTGTACATACATAGGCACTTGAATCTTCCTTGGAGACATTTAGTAAAAGCAAATATTGGGAAAGAGCTTAATTGTCAAAAATCAGGGATTGGTAAAATAAATATATTACTCTCCATGATAATTGAACCATTGAATTTGTTTTCTAAGACGTGTATTTAGTACACACTGTTCATGGTACATGGTTGACATAATGTTTATGACACAGTATGTGAAAAATTGCATATATATATATAAAACATATTCATGCACATCTGGATGTAAATATTAAATATTATCTCTAAATGTTCAAGGTATAGTTGATTTATTTTCTCCTTTTATTTAAATTTATTTTCTAAATTGCTATAGCCAGTGAACACTGTGTGCAAAAATTACTGCAACTATTCACATGAAAAAATATTATGCAGCACTATGGATGTGGTCATGAAATTTGAGAGAAGGGCACAATACTAGGGGTTGATGTTAAATTTAAATAGAATTTGATGACACTGAGTTTATCTATAATTCTAATAAATTTCAAGTGTTTGACAAACATCACCACCAACAAACGAACCTCTACAGAGCAATCATCTCTCAAATAATAATTTGTATGTATCATAACCTTAATTCATGGAAGAGGAAATATGTGAAGAAATAAAATTGCTTAACTGCTTTAAAATCAAAACACTTTTGTATGGTAGTGTCTTATAGTATAGACTCTAATGACAAGGGATAATTATATTGGGCAAGAGTAATCTACCACTTGAAAACCATTGAAATTCTCAGCTACAAAAAATTAACATCTTTTTCCAAATAAAAGTTTAAACTCCCTTATATTCTAAAAGAAAATATTTCCTGTTAAAATGAACGATGAGTTAAG
The DNA here is from genome assembly GCA_006410935.1 of Redunca redunca. Classification (NCBI taxonomy): domain Eukaryota; kingdom Metazoa; phylum Chordata; class Mammalia; order Artiodactyla; family Bovidae; genus Redunca; species Redunca redunca. Next base: position 609,154 of record SJYQ01000329.1, on the reverse strand, counting down.
TGAAAATGTATAGCCTCAGCCAAACATCATTTATTGTTTTTGTTGTTCAGCATGTGATTCATCCTGCCCAGCGGGATTGGGGGCAGGAGGAAAAGGGGACGACAGAGGATGAGATGGCTGGATGGCATCACTGACTCGATGGACGCGAGTCTGAGTGAACTCCGGGAGTTGGTGATGGACAGGGAGGCCTGGCGTGCTGCGATTCATGAGGTTGCAAAGAGTCAGACACGACTGAGTGACTGAACTGAACTGAACCCTGCATAGAATGAAAGTGAAAGTGGAGAGTGGAAAAGTTGGCTTAAAGCTCAACATTCAGAAAACAAAGATCATGGCATCCGGTCCCAACACTTCATGGGAAATAGATGGGGAAACAGTGGAAACAGTGTCAGACTTTATTTTGGGGGGGCTCCAAAATCACTGCAGATGGTGATTGCAGCCATGAAATTAAAAGACACTT
>SJYQ01000329.1:598484-608569 GCA_006410935.1 Redunca redunca | reverse complement strand
ACAGAGATCAGCCCTGGGATTTCTTTGGAAGGAATGATGCTAAAGCTAAAACTCTAGTACTTTGGCCACCTCATGTGATGAGTTGACTCACTGGAAAAGACTCTGATGCTGGGAGGGGTTGGGGGCAGGAGGAGAAGGGGATGACAGAAGATGAGATGGCTGGATGGCATCACCAACTTGATGGATGTGAGTTTGGATGAACTCTGGGAGTTGGTGATGGACAGAGAGGTCTGGCATGCTGCGATTCATGGGGTCACAAAGAGTTGGACATGACTGAGTGACTGAACTGAACTGAACTGAACCCTGCATAGAAGTTAAATAAGCAGGGTGCATTATACAACCTTGTCATGCTCCCTTCCCAGCTTTGAACCCGTCTGTTTCTCCATTTCCAGCTCTAACTGTTGCTGCACACAGGTTTCTCAGAAGACAGGTAAAGTAGTCTGGTACTCTCATCTCTGTAAGAATTTCCCATAGTTTGGTGTGATCCACATGATCAGAAGTTTTAGCACAATCAATGAAGTAGAAGTAGATAGATGCTTTTCTGGAATTCCCTTGCATCCTCCATGATCCAACAAATGTTGCCAATTTGGTCTCTGGTTTCTCCACCTTTTCTAGACCTAGGTTATGCATTTGGAAGTTCTTGGTTCATGTACTACTGAAGCCTACCTTGAAAGAATTTGAGCATTACTTTGCTAGTATGTGACAGGAGTACAATTGTATGGTAGTTGGAACGTTCTTTGGCATTGCCCTTCTTTTAGATTGGAATGAAAGTGACATTTTCCAGTCCTAAGCCCATTGCTGAGTTTTCCAAATTTGCTAACATATTGAGTGCAACAGAATCATCTTTTAGGATTGCAAACAGCTCACCTGGAATTCAGCCACCTCCACTAACTTTGTTTGTAGCTATTCTTCCTAGGCCCACTGGACTTCACACACCAGCATGTCTGGCTCTAGGTGAGTGACCACACCATGGTGGTTATTGGGATCATTAGGACCTCTTTTGTGTCATTCTCTGTATTCTTGCCACCTCTTTTTAATCTCTTTTGCTTGTATAGGTCAATATCAATTCTGTCCTTTATTATGTCCATCTTTGCATGAAATATTCCCTTAACATCTCTGATTTTCTTGAAGAGATCTCTAGTCTTTCCTATTATATTATTTTCTTCTACTTCTTCGTATTATTCACTTAAGAAGGCTTTCTTATCTTTCCTTGCTATTCTCTGAAACTCTTCATTCAGATGGGTATATCTTTCCCTTCCTCCCTTGCTATTCACTTCTCTTCTTTTCTCAGCTATTGTAAAGCTTCCTCAAACAAACACTTTGCCTTCTTACATTTCTTTTCCTTTAGGATCATTTTGATCACTACCTCCTGTACAATATTATGAACTTCTGTCTATATTTCTTTAGGCAATCAGTCTACCAGATCTAACCCCTTGAATCTATTTATCACCTCCACTCTATAATAACAAGGGACTTGATTTAGGTCATACCTGAATTGTCTAGTGGTTTTCCCTACTTTTTTCCATTTCAGCCTGAATTTTGCAATAAGGAGCTCATGATCTGAGCCACAGTCAGCTCCCAGTCTTGTTTTTGTTGACAATATAAAGTTTCTCCATCTTTGGCTGCAAAGAACATAATCAATCTGACTTCAGAGTTGACCATTTTGTGATGTCCTTGTGTAGAGTCCTCTTTTGTGTTGTTGGAAAAAGGTGTTTGCTATAGCCAGCATGTTCTCTTGACAAAACTCTGTTGGCCTTTGCCCTACTTCATTTTGTACTCCAAGGCCAAAGTTGCCTATTATTCTGGTCATCTCTTGACTCCCTACTTGTGCATTCCAATCCTCTATGATAAAAGGGACATCTTTATGTTGTTGTTGTTAGTTCCAGATAGTGACACAGGTCTTCATAGAACCATCAACTTTAACTTCTTTGGCATCAGTGCTTAGGGTGTAGACTTGGATTACTGTGATGTTGAATGGTTTGCCTTGGGAATGAACAAAGATCATTCTGTCATTTCTGAGACTGCATTTAAGTACTGCATTTTGAAATCTTCTGTTGACTATGAAGGCTGATACATTTCTTCTAATGAACTCTTGCCCACAGTAGTTGATATAATGGTCATTTGAATTAAATTTTCCCATTCTCTTCAAGGGCTTCCCTCATAGCTCAGTCAGTAAAGTCTGCAATGCAGGAGACCTGGGTTCGATCCCTGGATTGGGAAGATCCCCTGGAGAAAGAAATGGCGACCTGCTCTGGTATTCTTGCCTGTAGAATACCATGGACAAAGGAGCCTGGCAGGTTCAGTCTGTGGGGTCACAAGAGCCCGACATGATTGACTAAGTACACAGCAGGCACACAGAGTGTATTCCCATTCATTACAGTTCACTGATTCCTACTAGGTCAGTGTTCAATCTTGCCATCTCCTGCTCGACCACATCCAATTTACCTTGACTCCTGAGCCTCTCATTCCAGGTTCCTGTGCAATCTCACATGCTAGTAAAGTAATGCTCAAAATTCTCCAAGCCAGGCTTCAGCAATACATGAGCCGTGAACTCCCTGATGTTCAAGCTGGTTTTAGAAAAGGCAGAGGAACCAGAGATCAAATTGCCAACATCCGCTGGATCATGGAAAAAGCAAGAGAGTTCCAGCAAAACATCGATTTCTGCTTTATTGACTATGCCAAAGCCTTTGATTGTGCGGATCACAATAAACCGTGGAAAATTCTGAAAGACTGAAAGAGATGGGAATACCAGACCACCTGACCTGCCTCTTGAGAAATCTGTATGCAGGCCAGGAAACAACAGTTAGAACTGGACATGGAACAATAGACTGGTTCCAAATAGGAAAAGGAGTACGTTAAGGCTGTATATTGTCACCCTGCTTATTTAATTTATATGCAGAGTACATCATGAGAAACGCTGGACTGGAAGAAACACAAGCTGGAATCAAGATTGCCAGGAGAAATATCAACAACCTCAGATATGCAGATGACACCACCCTTATGGCAGAAAGTGAAGAGGACCTAAAAAGCCTCTTGATGAAAGTAAAAGAGGAGAGTGGAAAAGTTGGCTTAAAGCTCAACATTCAGAAAATGAAGATCATGGCATCCGGTCCCATCACTTCTTGGGAAATAGATGGAGAAACAGTGGAAAGAGTGTCAGACTTTACTTTTGGGGGCTCCAAAATCACTGCAGATGGTGATTGCAGCCATGAAATTAAGACGCTTACTCCTTGGAAGGAAAGTTATGACCAACCTAGATAGCATATTCAAAAACAGAGACATTATTTTGCTGACTAAGGTCCATCTAGTCAAGGCTATGGTTTTTCCTGTGGTCATGTATGGATGTGAGAGTTGGACTGTGAAGAAGGCTGAGCGCCGAAGAATTGATGCTTTTGAACTGTGGTGTTGGAGAAGACTCTTGAGAGTCCCTTGGACTGAAAGGAGATCCAACCAGTGCATTCTGAAGGAGATCAGCCCTGGGATTTCTTTTGGAAGGAATGATGCTAAAGCTGAAAATCCGGTACTTTGGCCACCTCATGTGATGAGTTGACTCACTGGAAAAGACTCTGATGCTGGGAGGGATTGGGGGAAGGAGAAGAAGGGGATGACCAAGGATGAGATGGCTGGATGGCATCACTGACTCGATGGACGTGAGTCTGAGTGAACTCCGGGAGTTGGTGATGGACAGGGAGGTCTGGCGTGCTGTGATTCATGGGGTCACAAAGAGTCGGACACGACTGAGCGACTGAACTGAACTGATGCAATATCATCCATTACAGCTTCGGAGTTTGCCTTCACTACCAGACACATCCACAGCAGAGCCTCATTTCTGCTTTGGCCCAGCCACTTCATACTTGCTGGATCTATTAGTAGTTGCCCTCTGCTCTTCCCCAGTAGCATATCAGACACCTTCCACCTGAGGAGGGGCTGATCTTCTGGCATCATATCATTTTGCCTTTTTATACCATCCATAGGGTTCTCAAAGCAAGAATTCTGGAATGGGTTACCATTTCTTTCTTCAGTGGACCACGTTTTTTCAGAACACTTCACTATGACCCATCCATCTTGAGTGGTCCTCCATGGCCTGGCTCATAGATTCATTGATTTGGCAAGCCCCTTCACCGTGATAAAGCTGTGACCCATGAAGGGGCATGTATACTTAGTGCGGATGAAGGCTTAAGTCGCTTCAGTCATATCCGACTCATCGTGACCATATGCATTGTAGCCCACCAGCTTCCTCCCTCCATGGGATTCTCCAGGCAAGAATACTGGAGTGGGTTACCATACCCTCCTCCAGGGGATCTTCCCGACTCAGGGACTGAACCTACATCTCCTATGGCTCCTGCACTACAGGCAGATTCTTTACCACTGAGCCACCAGAGAAGCCCCATACTTAGTACAGAAAATGTATTTTCTCAGTCCTGGACAAAATGCACCAAGCAGTGTATTATGATTTATTTCACTCAAAAAAATTTTTTTTCATTATCTGTCATGTGCAATGCACTGTCTTAAGCCCTGCAGAGCATACAAAACTTTTGAAGTGCAGTGTAATTTCAAGGAAGAAGTGAAGTTGCTCAGTCATGTCCGACTCTTCGCAACCCTATGGACTGTAGCCTACCAGGCTCCTTAGTCCATGGAATTTTCCAGGCAAGAGTACAGGAGTGGGTTGCCATTTCCTTCTCCAGGGGGTCTTCCCGACCCAGGGATTGATCCCAGGTCTCCTGCATTGCATGCAGACACTTTACCCTCTGCACCAGTTTCAAGGAGGTAATAGTCAAACAGATGAAATGACATATGTAGTGACAATCAGAAAGTAGGTAACTATAACAAAGTAGCTATAATAACAATAAAAATCATATAGACAACAAGTTTTTATTCAAAAATCATATAGACAACTGAATAAGAAGCAAAATTCCTGAAGTCTTAGATTTTCACAAGAGGCTGGGAATAATACAATAGATGTTGAGTATCTTCCCATTTCAGAGTGACTGTAGATGTAAGACTCAACAAGAAATTATGAGATCTGTTTTGCCATCACTAGCCCACCATGTTCTTATAGAAAAAGGGGAACCCACTTAATTGAATGGAAAATTTTCAGCTAAAAGGGAGATTATATAGAGGAGGATTTTGAGAAACTGAAAGAAGTTTCTCAATCACTTTCTCAATTATGAAATATGTAATTGGCAACTGATGACTATCCAGAAACACTGATAGATCACCTTCTCAGCAGTTCTAGGTCTTGGGTGAGTAGGAGTAAGAATCTAGACATATAAATAATTTTAATTGTCCTAGGAAAATGTTAATTTCTAATTTTCACTATGGAGTATATCTTAGTAGTGCCAAAACCAACTGATTGCTGATGACTTCAAAATACAGCTTCATTTAGTAGATATAAAATTTTTACCTACATGGATCACATAATTAAGTCCTTAAAATTTAAGTTGTATGACACATGATGGCATAAATAATGAATGCATTAAATTTTAGAATAATGGTTTGGTGACATTTGGAGTTAGATGATTGTTTGCAAAATAAGCTTTATTCTCCCAGGTTATACTTATTTTATTATAACAAGCAATCACAAGAATTTGAGGAGAAATCTATTTATTTTTAGCAGAATGGGGTAAAATGCTGTCATCATGCATTTCAAATTAGGGAAAGGGAAGCTGAATTATATACTACATATTATTGAGATAAATAGCTCACTATTTGGATAAAATAAAACAAAACTCTTACCTTATTATTTGCAAAATCGAAATTGGTCAAATGGGTTAAATATTTAAACATAAAAATAATGCAAGAAACCAATCAAGGGTTTACTTTTTTGAAAGTATACTAAAAATTAGGAAGACCTAAGTATAGTAATAAATTCAGAGCACGTATGGATAAGCCTGAAAATATAAACATCTTGAAGTGTCTTTACAGGACACACACCAAGTCACATGCACAGAAAAAAGTTGTTTTATATCCCTGGGAGATATGCAATTCCTAAGGTGGCTCCTACTGATTCTTATCCTTGTGTATTATCCTCCTCTTAAGTGTGGGCTGGATCTGGCAACAGTTCCTGACAAATAGAAAAAGCAAAAGTGATGGATGTTATTACCGTGATTAAGAGCTGCAGCTTCCTTTCTTTGGCTTCAGCATCCTTGGACCACCTGCTGCCATGTCAAGAGGACACTCAGGGTGCGGGTGGAGAGATCTACATGGAAAAGATACAAGACCTGCCAGCAACCATGCAAGCAATATTGGAAGGGGGCTTGCCCCCAGTGGAGCTTCGAGATGACTGTAGCCTCTGCCAATACTTTGATGGCAGCCTGCCTGAGAGCCTGAGCCTGAGGCTTCCAGCTAAGCTACACCTGTCGTCCGTATCCCTGTTTCCACAGAAACTGTGAGATAATAAATGTTTGTTGTGCTAAGCTGCCAAGCTTTGGGATGATTTGTTACACGGCAATAGATAATTAAATAGCCTCGTAATTCTTAAAACATAAGACATTAGAAATAATTATTCACACAGCATATTGACAAAGATTGAAGGTTAATGATGCCCATTCTTGACAATGTGTGGGGAAACAAATACTCATGCTTACTATTTATAATGTATAAATTGGTTCATTTTTAAAGGGAAGAGTCCCCTCACTCTTGAAACTCACTCCCATCTCCCTCCCCATCCCCCCTTCTAGGTTGTTACAGAGCCCCTGTTTGAATTCCCTGGGTCACACAGCAAATTCCCATTGGCTATCATTTTTTACATAAGGTAATGTAAATTTCTATGTTACTCTTTCCATACATCTCACCCTCTTCTTCCACCCCACCCCTATCATGACCATAAGTCTATTCCTTATATCTGTGTCTCCATTGCTTCCCTGTAAATAATTTCATCAGTCCCATCTTTCTAGATTCCGTATATATGCATTAGTATACAATAATTATAATTTTCTTTCTCTTTCTGACTTCAGTTCAGTTCAGTCGCTCAGTCGTGTCCGACTGTTTGTGACCCCATGAATCGCAGCACACCAGGCCTCCCTGTCCATCACCATCTCCCGGAGTTCACTCAGACTCACATCCATCGAGTCCGTGATGCCATCCAGCCATCTCATCCTCGGTCACCCCCTTCTCCTCCTGCCCCCAATCTCTCCCAGCATCAGAGTCTTTTCCAGTGAGTCAACTCTTCGCATGAGGTGGCCAAAGGACTGGAGTTTCAGCTTTAGCATTATTCCTTCCAAAGAAATCCCAGGGCTGATCTCCTTCAGAATGGACTGGTTGGATCTCCTTGCACTCCAAGGGACCCTCAAGAGTCTTCTCCAACACCACAGTTCAAACGCATCAATTCTTCAGCACTCAGCCTTCTTCACAGTCCAACTCTCACATCCATACATGACCACAGGAAAAACCATAGCCTTGACTAGATGGACCTTAGTCAGCAAAGTAATGTCTCTGCTTTTGAATATGCTATCTAGGTTGGTTATAACTTTTCTTCCAAGGAGTAAGCGTCTTTTAATTTCATGGCTGCAGTCACTATCTGCAGTGATTTTGGAGCCCCAAAAAATAAAGTCTGATACTGTTTTTACTCTTTCCCCATCTATTTCCCATGAAGTGATGGGACCAGATGTCATGATCTTCGTTTTCTGAATGTTTCTGAAAGTTTAAGCCAACTTTTTTGCTCTCCTCTTTTACTTTCATCAAGAGGCTTTTTAGCTCCTCTTCTCTTTCTGTCATAAGGGTGGGGTCATCTGCATCTCTGAGGTTATTGATATTTCTCCCGGCAGTCTTGATTCCAGCTGGTGTTTCTTCCAGCCCAGCGTTTCTCATGATGTACTCTGCATATAATTCACTCCATATAATAGGCTCTAGGTTCATCCACCTCATTAGAGTTGACTCTAATGTGTTCCTTTCTACGGCTGAGTAGTATTCCATTGTATATATGTGCCACAGTTTCTCTACTCATTCACCTGTGGATGGACATCTAGGTTGCTTCCACATTCTAGCTATTGTAGATAGTGCTGCAGTGAACACTGGGGTACATGTGTCTTTTACAGTTTTGGTTTCCTCAGGGTATATGCCTAGGAATGGGGTTTCTGGGTCATATGGTGGTTTTATTTCTAGTTTTTTAAAGGAATCTCCATACTCTCTTCCATAGTAGCTGCATCAATTTACATTCCCACCAACAATGCAAGAGGCTTCCATTTTCTCCACAATATCTCCAGAATTTATTATTTGTAGGGTTTTTTATGATGGCCATTCTGACTGGTGTGGGGTAGTATCATATTGTAGCTTTGATTTGCATTTCTCTAATAATTAGTGATGCTGAGCATCTTTTCATGTCTGATTAGGTCTTTTATGTTTCCAAACAATTGTGAAATTTTTTGTTCTAGTTCTGTGAAAAATTACGTTGGTAATTTGATAGGGATCACACTAAATCTGTAGGCTGCATTTCGGAGTATAGTCTTTTTCACAATATTGATTCTTTCAAACCAGCAACATGGAATATCTCTCCATCTATGTCATCTTTGATTTCTTTCAGCAGTGTCTTATAACTGTCTTATACCGTTCCTTTGTCTCCTTAGGTAGTTTATTCCTCGATATTTTATTCTTTTTGTTGCAATGGTGAATGAAATTGATTCCTTAATTTCTCTTTCTGATTTTTTACTGTTAGCATATAGGAATGCAAGTGATTTCTGTGTGTTGATTTTGTATCCTGCGACTACTAAATTCACTGGTTAGCTCTAGTAATTTTCTGATAGTAACTTTATGGTTTTCTACGTATAGTGTCATGTCACCTGCAACAGTGAGAGTTTTCATCTTCTTTTCCAATCCATATTCCTGTTGTTTCTTTTTCTTCTTTGATTGCTGTAGCTAGGACTTCCAAAACTATGTTGAATAATAGAAGTGAGCGTAGGCAGCCTTGTCTTGTTGGCGATCTTAAAGGGAATGCTTTCAGCTTTTCACCATTGAGAATGTATGCTGTGGTTTATCATATATAGTCTTTACTATGTTGAGGTAGGTTCCTTCTATGACCATTTTTTGAAGTTTTTATCATAAATGTATGCTTAATTTTATCAAATGCTTTTTCTGCATCTATTGTGATGATCATACAAGTTTTATCTTTCAATTTGTATCTTTACTATGATTACTATGAATTCTTTTTCAAGTAGATTGCCTATTTCTGCTCCATATATTTGGTCTTTTGGGTTTTTATAGTTTTCCTTTATCTGCTACATGTTTCTCTGTCTTTTCATTTTGTTTGATTTACTATATTTACTATTGGTATATCCTTTCTACGGGTTGCAAGGTCATAGTTACTCTTACTTGTGGAATTTTCCCACAGTGGGTTGGGAGGGCCGGTGCCTTGTGAAGGTTATCTGGTTGCTGGGATTCTTGTCTGTGTTCTTGTAGGCATAGCCAGATCTTTTCTCTCTGAAAGGCAGTGCTGATTCCAGTGGTGTGTTTTGCACTGTCCGTGGGCTTGGCATGGCTTTGGGCACCATGTCTGTTAATGGGCAAGACTGTGTTTTTGTTTTATTGACTGTTTGGCATGATGCATCCACCACTGGAGCTTGCTGACTTTCTGGTAGGGTCTTGTCTTTATGTTGAGATGAAGACCTTTGGGAGAGCTCTCATCTATTAATGTTTCAAGGGATCAGGAGCTCTCTGGTGGTCCAGTGTCCTGGAATCAATTCTCCCACCTCAGAGGTTCAGTTCTAATTCTTTACTGTAGCCCCAAGACTCCGTAAGCCACACAGCATAGAAGAGATACAGAAAGAGAGAGTAAAAAAAAGAGATGAAGTCAACCAAACTTACAAACAAAATAAAGAATGGATAGACAAACCCCCAAGAAAAAAATGGTAAAATAAAATAAAAAATAAAACCACTCAACAGACAAGAACACCCAAAGAAACTCACTTTCACAAAAAGAAAAGACAGATAAAAGTGAAAATAAATAAAAACAGGAACCAGAAAAGATTACATGAGCCAATAAACAAAACATCCATATGTGAAAATAAATCCAAAAAACTAGACTAGCAAAACTACAAAATCAAAAACATGCGGGGAAGATATGATATTTTTTAAAAGAGCAATATAAAAAT
>SJYQ01000329.1:582496-598366 GCA_006410935.1 Redunca redunca | reverse complement strand
CCTCTGGACCTGGAAACCATGAGGTCAGTTCAGACTCAGATATGGCCTTAGTTCAACTTGTACTTACTTCCAAGGTCTGCAGTCTCAGGCTAATTGTGGTAGGGTAATCTGCTGCACCCCCAACTACAAGAGTGAATTCCTTTCCTTCCTCCTTGGTCACACAGTCCATGGTGCTCAGGTTTTTTGGCCTCACCTCTGCATGTTAACTAAACGTTTCAAGTTAATGAGCTACCTAATGCTGAGATGCTTTCCACTGTAGACATAGATTGCTATATCTGTCTCTTTAAATGTTAAGAAAAAGGTGTGTGTCCCTCGCTCAGCCATGTCTAACCCTTTGTGATCCCATGGACTGTAGCCTGCCAGGCTCCTCTGTCCATGGGATTCTCTGGGCAAGAATACTGGAGTGGGTTGCCATTCCCTTCTCCAAAAGAAAGGCAATCTTGTAATAATCTCACAAAATTAATAATTGAATATTTCTAAAGGCTCTGTGGCACCTCCCATATTTTAAGACATGAAAATAGAGTTTATACCCAAAACCAGTTCAAAGTATCCAGGAAAACTGTGGTGGTGGTTTGGTTGCTAAGTCTTGTTCAACACTTGAGATCCCGTGGACGATAAACATGTCATGCTCCTCTGTCCATGGGATTCTCCAGGCAAGAATACTGGAGTGGGCTGCCATTTCAAGTCACCAAAAGAGTAACAAAACCAGGTCAGTCATGGCAACATCACAGAAACTCATGTAGCATAGGGAAAAAAAAAAAAAAAGAAACTCGGTTTTTTGAGGTGAGCTGATATAGAACCTTGAAACATTAATCTTATTAGCAGAGTCTGCAAGAAGAGTACATTGGGTCCATATATAGCCTGAAAGTTTCCCTGAGTTTACTGTATACATTCAGCCGATTTTCCCATACCAGGAAGTGGTGTCTTACCCACCCACATATGTACCCCTTTATTGAAAAATTTTTTTTAAATCTTAAATGTTCACACTGCTGTTTTAAACTAGATAACCAACAAGGACCTACTGTATAGCATAGGGAATGTTTCTCAGTATTCTGTAATAACCTAAATGGGAAAGGAATTTGAAAAAGAATTGACACAAGTATATGGAAAACTGAATCACTTTGCTATACACCTGAAACTAACACAACATTGTTAGTCAGTTATGTGCTAATGCAAAATGAATTTTTTTAATTTAAAAATAGTCTAGTGAAGTTGTCTTTTGCAAGCCTTATGTTGTTTTCAAACATTTGACATGAGAAACTAAAATGCAAAGTACTCTTATATAATCCATCATTATCTCACAACTACAGTGTCATATTGAGTCAGGTCACTCATTCTCTCGAGGATCTAATTACCTGTATTAATTTATATATAGTCCAAGGAGAAGGAATGTGGATGCTAGAGAAGAGAGATTGGAACCTGCCATTATGGTGAAGAAAATGCATAATATAGAGACATTTCTGATAGACTTGGGGAGCCCCAAATATAAACCATGCTGCAAAAATGTACAACAGAGTCCCATAAAGAGAATGCAACATAAAAGGAAGGAGTCAACACATGTGAGTCCTTTGAGATGGAGACAAAAATCCATTTCAGGTACAGGGCTGCTACCAAAACTGGAATAGGGAACCATCTGAATCTAGCACCCTACTGATGATGCACTCCCAAGGTTGAATGAGGTAGAGATTCTTTGGAATGCTTTGGAGCCTGAGTAATTCTTCCAGCTGATCCTACCATAAATGAGAGAAGAAGAAAAAAGGTTTTCACTTCTTAATTGTGAAACAATTTTAGACAGTGCAGATCCCCTACTGGTACCAGGATTTTGGAGTTCTGTTCAGAGTAGCTAATACTGCCCGCTAATGTCCCGGATTTGCTGGCAGTCATGAGGATGACCTCCAGCATCAGCAGCAGTATGTTCTTAATGTAACAGAGGGCAACAGGAGCAAACAAACTGGGACTTCTACTATTGGAAGCAGAACCCTCAAATCATACTCTAGAACACAAAAAGATAACAGGATCAGAGTCCTAGAGAGTTTAATGACTATAGTTGTACATACAGAAACACATACAGTTCTTTCAGAATTTCTAGAAGTTACTACAAAGAAGTGGGATGTCTATGTAAGCAAGTAGACTTTAAACCAGAGCTATTTGAATATTGCACCCTTGAACTGATGAGTCCTATAGACTTCCAGATGTATACATACTGATTTAATGATTATAAAGTACAACCAACATACACTGTATTTCCATGAATGGTGCTCCCCTCCATCCAGTTATTAAAACCAGAAATTGTGGATTCACCCTTTATTTATGTCTATTTTCACCACCCATGTCGTTCTTTGTTGTTGTTCAGTCGCTAAGTCATGTCCGACTGTGTGTCACCCTATAGACTGCAATGTGCCAGGCTTCTCTCACCTTCACCATCTCCCAGAGTTTGCTCAAATTCATGTTCATTGAGTCAGTGATACTGTTGAACCATCTCTTCCTCTGCCACTCACTTCTTCTGTTGCCTTCAATCTTTCCCAGCATCAGGGAAAAGGACTCTTTTCTAAAGTCGGGTCTTAACATCAGATGGCCAAAGTATTGAAGCTTCAGCATCAGCATCAGTCCTTCCAAAGAATATTCAGGGTTGATGTCCTTTAGGATTGACTGGTTGATCGCTTTGCAGTTCAAGGGACTCTCCAGAGTCTTCTCCAGCAACACAATTTGAAATCATCAATTCTTCAGTGTTCAGCCTTTTTTATGGTCCAACTCTCACATTCGTACATATCATCCCAAGTCTTATTACCTCTACTTGAATATCTTAAGAATCTGTCCCCCTTGCTACATTACTCACTGCCAACACATACACTGAAGCTATCACTCTGTCTCTCACAGAATACTACTATGAAGCCCAGTTCATTTGCCTCCTTCCATCTCCTCTTAAATCCATTTTCTTCAGGGTTGTTTTGTAAAATGCGATTCTGATTATGACTTCATTTTTATAACTATTTTATGCTTTCTCATTTTTCTCAAGATAAAAGCCAAAATCTTTAACCTGGAACTGAATGATTTAGGCTCTTCATTCCTTATCAGTCTTGGGGAAGCCTTACTAGCCTACTGGCCACAAAGATAAGGATAAATTTCAGTAGTCCACATCCTCAGAGTACTCTGTTTCTCTTCTTCAGGACCATGTCAAACCAATAATTAATCATTTATATCATAATGTATGTGATTTTTTATGTCATTATTTATTTGAGGTCATCTTCCCTAATAAGCTATAAGCTGTTCATAAACCTGATTGCTTACTATATTTCTGCCCAACAGCATTCCCAGTGCCCAGGCAATGCTTGTATCTATAAGATAGAAGAGAACGGAGAAAAAAAAAAGAATACTTGTGAATCTCCCCAAAGTAGATTTACAGTGAGGGTTTGCTCCCACCTAATGCATTTGCACTTTCCAATAGGAAAAAAAGTTGTACTAAAGAAAATTTTTTAAATTTAAGTAGATTTTATATCCTTTCTAGGAAATTCATTTGAATATTCGCACCTTCTCTTGCCAATATGTCTCAAAGTCACACATTGAGGAAAAAATGTGAGAAAATTCTGAGAACAGCTGGTTAGCATATTTCTTGATTAAAGAAAAAAACTTACATAGGAAATAAGTAAAGTCATGAAGATCAGACCTAGTTATCTCCTTCTCAAAAAAGAGAACCCAAGTATAACCTTTTCATCTAAAGAAACGGCCACAGGAGACATTCTAGAAAATCTTTGGTAAAGGTTAGATGCTTTCAGGAGGCCTCAGTTCCTTTGCCCTTGTTTATAAGCAAGCCCAAATTGAGGTTGCTGAAAGCCATTCAAGCTCAGTGCAATCCAACAACCATTCCAAAATGTGGAGTGTGTATACATGGGAGGAAAAAGGTAAATTGCTACTGTGCTTATTCAAATTTCAATACCACACTTCCAATTTCTTTGGTTTTTATCACTAATCAGGGCAATGTGAAAGTAGAAAATGAGTAAGGAGGAAGGCACCTTTTAGGTAGATCATTCAAACATAGTAAAATCCAATCACTACATTTAATTACAAAGAAAATGATATCACTAAAGAGATCATTTCAAGTATATTAAGAATAGTACAATAAAAATATTAAAAGTTAAACAGTGGCTCTCACCTCACTTGCACTATCTGAGCAAATATAAAAAATAAAACACCTGAAAACCACAAGGCGAATGATTTCTGACACGTTAGGCTAGCTAGCATAAAAACATATGTTGCTGTATGTAAACAGGTCAAAAAGAAATCAAGCTAAAACTATTAAAATGAAGATAACATGTATATTTGTTTTCTAGGGCTGCCATGACAATGCACCAGACTAGAAAGCTTAAACTACAAGAATTGATTTTCTCACAGTTTTGGAGGCTAGAGGTCTGAAATCTAGTTGGGATAGGACTGGTTTCTCCTGAGGTCTTCTTATCTTGTAGATAGAATCTTCTTTCATTGTCTTCAGATGGTCTCCTCTCCGTATTTGCATCTCAATCTCTTTATAAGGATGCCAGGTATATTGGATTTGAGCCCATCAATATTATCTCATTTTACCTTAACCACCTTTTTAGAGGCCCTAGCTCCAAATACAGTCACATTCTGGATGTTAGGATTTCAGCATATGAATTTTGAAGGTATACAATTCAGCCCACAACAACATGTCTGTTAAAAAATAATCTCATATTTTTCTTCTACTTCCTATTTGCTTATTTTTTTAATTGACATATAATCCACATACTATAAAATTTGCCCTTTAAAGTGTACAATTATATATCACAGGACTCTCTAGGATGGAAGTCTGCATATATTTGCTTCCAGGAATGAACCTGTTATTTTTTAAGTATGAACTTATGGAAACCAAGCACTCTTCATAAAATAATGTGAATAATTTAGTTGAGACATTTGTGAAAATGGAAGGTACTATTTTTTTTAGCAGTTGAACAGAATTTTTAAATACCTATCAAAATTTAAAATGGTAAATTCTTCCATTTTCTACCTTGAACTTCTCACCTCTGTAACTCAACAGTTTATTTAAACCTTGGAATTCAAATATATCTCAGTTTATTTCCCAACTAAACCACCAGTTATTTAAATGACAGTGGCTCATAGCCAAGAAACTGTTAATTCCCTAAATATCCCTCCATAATAAGAAGATGTCGCTTGAATAACCTTCTTTCAGAAAGAAGTACAATGAGCTATAACTTGACTTTGGGTGAAACTGGAACTGAAAGTAAAGAAGGGCATTTAAATAAGTGCTATTTTTCATGATGGCTAAATTGATTCAAAAGCTCATAGAAGTCAGTTAGTACTAAATACATAAACTAGTACTAAAAATAAATACATAAATACATTAAATAGTATACTTATGTATATTGTTTATATTTTATGTAAAATACTAAAACAAATACATAAATATTACTAAAATTAGTACTAAATACATAGTATGAAATACATAAAATAGTACTAAAGACAGAATTTTGTCTTTAGTAGAAACATTACAGTGTTGCACTTAGATCACCACAGAAAAGGGCAACAAAATTTTTAAACTGACCCAAATAGTCTGTTACTTCCAAACACTCATTTTTATTTACTTTAATATATAGTAAAAGTTTCATTAATCTTTAAGGTGAATTTAGCACATTGTGAGTAATGTTTATCACAATAGTATAAAAATGACTTTAATTGATATTTAATATTTCCTCCCTTTCTGAAATATTATTTTTCTTTGGTTTTGTGTCAACCAGCTTCCTTTAAAATTCTAACAAATAACTTCCCAGCACTTTTGGCTAGGAAATCACAATGAACCAGTCCTGAAGTTTTTCTCCACTGATTATCAAGATTGACCTGATTGTCTGAAGACCTTCTTTCAGATTCAGAATAGAAGCAAATGCATCTCTATGCAAGCCACCAGTCAGAGTGGCAGGTATTTCCTCCAATCTGACTAATCATCATTGCAGAGTGAGAGTGTCAGAGAAAATAGAAAATATTCAGAGACACTTTCTTTCAAAATGATGGAGTCTTAGTCTTTAAACAAATCTCCTGAAGATCTATCATCTCACAAAAAATCAGGTCAAGAATGCCACCCATTAAGATATTTCACTTGGTCATCTGGGCTATAGAATTAAACGTCATTTTTTTCCTCCTTTGGGAAAGTCCTTATTTTCTTTCTGTCTCAGTGTCCTAATCTATAAGACACTTTTCAGGATTGCTATGACAATTAAATACACTAAGACTTTGGAAATGTCTCACTCACAGTGACTCTGGAAAAAAACAAAAAGTTTCTGTAATTACTTTGAAACTTGTCCTTTCATAACTTGCTCAGAGATAATTTTGCTCATCCCAAACCACAACTATTGTCACAACATTTGTTCTCCAGAAAGCCCTTGGAACAGGGCAATTAGATATTTAGTAAATCTAACAGCCATCTCTTAATCTACATGAGTGGTGAATATCTGAATTTAGAACAATAGACTGGACAAAAGAGAGCACTTCAAGTCATAATAAAACAGAATGTGGATGAAAAGACACTGGGAACTTAATGTGAACCAACATTCTCAGTGTAATCAGCTATGTCAAAAGAGAAAGAAACTTTCACTTTCTTAAAGGTGGAACCATGTCAATCCTATTGCTCTGATGCTGATTTATATAGTCAATTACTCTCTGCTTTGGAAAAATGTGTATTTTATCACTATACAATTTTTCTTCCTTCTTTTCTCTTTTTATTTACTCACTGAAATTCCCTGGTGGCTCAGATAGTAAAGAATCTGCCTGCAGTGCAGGGCACACAGGTTCAATCCCTGAGTGGGAAAGTTCCTCTGGAGAAGGAAATGGCAACCCACACCAGTATTCTTGCCTGGAGAATTCCATGGACAGAGGAGCCTGGTAGCCTCAGTCCATGGGGTTATTGAGTGTAAGACATGACTGAGTGACTTTCACACACAGGTGCTGTATAAGGCATTGGAGAGTCAGAAATGAATTGTGAAGGTTTTTAGAAGTAATCTCAGTCCAATGAAGACAGATATATAAACTCACTTCCTTAGTGGAGACACGCACATTGCATCCTACCTTTTTCCTGGTTCTTATTTCTAATTTTTTATTTTGTTTCTAAAGTTCCCATTTAAGAAAAAAAAATCATGTGATTCAACCGTGTTTAAATCAGAGAATAGGGTTTCCCTGGTAGCTCAGCTGGTAAAGAATCTGCCTACAATGCAGGAGACCCTGGTTAAATTCCTGGATAGGTAAGATTCCCTGGAGAAGGAATAGGCTATCCAATCCAGTACTCTTGGGCTTCCTTGGTAGTTCAGATGGTAAAGAATCCACCTGCAACACAGGAGACCCGGGTTTGATCCAGAGAATGGATTCAGGGTGACTTGTTCAATCATTCAGAAATTACTATCCTAGTACTTAGTCAAAGATTAGAATTGACTAAGGCTGTCAGTCAGTCAGTAAGTCAGTTCAATCGCTCAGTCATGTCCGACTCCTCGCAACCCCATGAATCGCAGCATGCCAGGCCTCCCTGTCCATCACCAACTCCCGGAGTTCACTCAAACTCACATCCATCGAGTCAGTGATGCCATCCAGCCATCTCATCCTCTGTCGTCCCCTTCTCCTCCTGCCCTGCTGGGGTCCAACCCTGGTGGATCCAGGGTAATTCGAAGCAGGGACGGCATGGGTGAGGAAAAACTTATTTATTTGTAAATATAAGATTAGATTAGGAAGAAATAGTGTAGTAGGAAAATTTAGTGGAGAAAAGAAGCTGAATAACTTGGTTTACGTAGAGAACTAATAAAACTTCAGGACAAGAAGTTTGCACCATCTACGTTAGGCCACCTGCCTCCTCTTGAATATCAGAGGGTGCCCCGCCTTGGACTCCCTCTCACGTGGAACTTAAAACCAGGGCAAGTAAGTAGACATGGTGAGCCTCCACGCCCCATATGGGAATTCAGCCAGAAAATAGCATAAAGAAGAGACACAGGGGAAACCAGTCCTTCCAATGACTGGCCCGGTCTCTATTGTCTAGAAAAGCCTTTTATACCTTTTTGATTGTACATAGAGATCATTGGGTAATACAAAATTATGCAGCGTTAGCAGCCCAGGCTCTTATCAAAACCAGGCTTTTCTCTCTGCATACCTAGTTGTATACACAAGTCTTAGGTGATTTACATCATCTTCTGGCCAAAAGGGTCAATTAACATTTTACAGCCTTTTTTTATGATAAGGGTTTGTCACCCAGAAGACTTATTTGTGTTGTTCTTCTTAAAGTCTGGTGCCACTCTCAGAAAGCACTAAATAAAGTTACGTTCTTACATAGCAAAGATATAGCAATTTATAACAAGTAAAAGGAGTACGGTGATTTATAACAAAAGAAAAGTAATTAACTCAAAAGTCTAGTGTTGCTAACTACTATATACCTTTTTCCATATCCCGATTACATTGATTAATATCCTCCCAGGTGTCTAAAAGATAAAGAATATGGAGGCCTGGCAGCAATCATTGAGTCACCAGTGAAATCCATCACCAATATGATTTTTAGCTCTTTAGAAAAGTCTCTGTATCTTTAAGATGCTTTAAGCTTTGTGCCTCTCATGGTTGGGGGGCTGTAAGCAATTCACAAGCTGTAAAAAGTCCAGAGGAACCTGTTAGGCAAGCTAGAGAGTTATCAGAGGGGATTTGAACTGAAACATCCCTTTCAAATGCAGAGGACTAAAGCCCTGAGTTAACTTTTTCCAGAGTGTGTCAGAAGAGTGGAAAAGCACAGTACAATAAGGCAGGCAGATTCTGGTTTTGGGGATACATGCTCAGGAAATTATAGGGGGAAACCCTGAGGCCTGACTCGCCTTGCCCATCAGGCCTCTCTGCATGACCTTGTCATGGGAGGGATTCCTCACGCTGGCTCCTGGCACTGCCCCCAATCCCTTCCAGCATCAGAGTCTTTTCCAATGAGTCAACTCNGTCACCATCTGCAGTGATTTTGGAGCCCAAAAAAATAAAGTCTGACACTGTTTCCACTGTTTCCCCATCTATTTCCCATGAAGTGATAGGACTGGATGCCATGATCTTCATTTTCTGAATGTTGAGCTTTAAGCCAACTTTTTCACTCTCCACTTTCACTTTCATCAAGAGGCTTTTTAGTTCCTCTTCATTTTCTGCCATAAGGGTGGTGTCATCTGTATATCTGAGGTTATTGATATTTCTCCTGGCAGTCTTGATTTCAGCTTGTGTTTCTTCCAGTCCAGCGTTTCTCACGATGTACTCTGCATATAAATTAAATAAGCAGGGTGACAATATACAGCCTTAACGTACTCCTTTTCCTATTTGGAACCAGTCTGTTGCTCCATGTCCAGTTCTAACTGTCGCTTCCTGACCTGCATATAGGTTTCTCAAGAGGCAGATCAGGTGGTCTGGTATTCCCATCTCTTTCAGAATTTTCCAGTTTCTTGTGATCCACACAGTCAAAGGCTTTGGCATAGTCAATAAAGCAGAAATAGATGTTTTTCTGGAACTCTCTTGCTTTTTCCATGATCCAGCAGATGTTGGCAATTTGATCTCTGGTTCCTCTGCCTTTTCTAAAACCAGCTTGAACATCTGGAAGTTCACAGTTCACATATTGCTGAAGCCTGGCTTGGAGAATTTTGAGCATTACTTTACTAGCGTGTGAGATGAGTGTAATTGTGCGGTAGTTTGAGCATTCTTTGGCATTGTCTCTCTTTGGGATTGTCAAGACAAGTATTACTACTCTGATAGGCAAGCTTCCAAAGATTGCTTTTCAGATGGGTTACTGTGCAGGTAGGGGTCAGGACAGCTGTTCCACTGTTACTGTTACTTATTTTATTAGAGCAAGCCCTGTAATAGATGATGACGATGAGACTTTGAAAACAATATACAATTGAGGTTTTTTACAGATTAGCTACATTGTGGCTTATATGTTAAACAGTGTTTGAAACAGACTTTATACCTTTTAAAGTCAATTCTTTTTTCATAAGAGAAAGGAGAAGATAACATTCTTGAAATGCTTGTCCAGGTATATATCTTATGAAGGTATCTGAAGACCCAAGACAGAAGTCAGCAAACTTCTTCTCCAAATTCAGAGCCAGATAGTAAATATTTTTTCTTTGGCTTTCATCTTCATTAAGAGAGAGGATACGGTCTTTATCACAAATATTCAACTTTGCCACTGTTTCATGAGAGCAACCATAGACAATATGGAAACATGTAACTATACTGAGTTTCAATCAAACTTTATTAGTCAATCCTGAAATTTTGAATTCCATATAATTTGTATGTCATGCTTTATTATTCTTCTCTGATATTTTTAAAAACCAGATTAAAATGTATGATCCATTCTTAGCTCAAAAGTAGAATAAAAACTGGAAGCAGGCCAGACTTGGCCACAAGCTGTTGCTGCTGCTGCTAAGTCACTTCAGTTGTGTCCGACTCTGTGTGACCCCATAGACGGCAGCCCACCAGGCTCCCCCATCCCTGGGATTCTCCAGGCAAGAACATTGGAGTGGGTTGCCATTTCCTTCTCCAATGCATGAAAGTGAAAAGTGAAAGGGAAGTTGCTCAGTCATGTCCGACTCTTCGCGACCCCATGGACCACAGCCTACCAGGCTCCTCTGTCCATGGGATTTTCCAGGCAAGAGTACTGGAGTGGAGTGCCATCGCCTTCTCCGTGGCCACAAGCTATGTCTGCCAGTTCTGACCTGAGAGACAAAGTACCCAGTCTGAACCAGAATGAGATTCCTATCTTTTCAATTACAGATCAATATTTTCTCCACTACACCAAACACCACTCAATAGCTCCATAAAATAAGAAAGATGTTAACAATGATGCAAGAACAAAACCATGCAAACATAGAGAGGACATTTTATAAGATGCTTAGCCAATAGGAACAAAGGGCAGAGGAAAAGAAGCCAGAGCATCTCTTGAGAGCTGAGATTGCACATGTAGCACCGTCAGGGCACCGGGTGGAAAAGGCCATCAAGGGAGGCATGCTCATGCCTGGCTCTCCTACTCCATCAAGATCTAACCCTAAAAAACACACAGGTGGCTTTCCGGCCTCGTTTTGTGAGCTTAAAGTCCAAGTGAGGTTGGTTTCCTCGTAATTACAAGGTGATATCTTTGTGAAGTTATTCCACTAGTTCCGTGATCACTAGGGTGTCATAGCATCTTTAATGGCCTTCATTCTTGGTTGTGAAATTTTACTTCATATACCCATTCATGCCCTACAAATCTGCCCATTTGGGGTTGTTGTGCCTGTGCATCTTTGCCCGTCTGGTCTCCAGTTGCAATTACATTTTGTATACTGCCACTTCTCAGCATCTTTGAAACTTGACATAATGTTGCCTCATTCCAGTTGTGTGGTTGTTAGTTCTATAGTTTGATTGTATTTATCTGAGAGTTCTTTTGTGATGTTTACTGTATTGTAAAGCACCTTGATCATGTGAGGAATGATCTATGAATCAATAAATGATGAATTAGAAGGAAACAAAGCAAAGACTATATTTCCCAGTTTCAATGCCCCTTTAATTGGGTAGGTAGATTGTCACAAGAGCTGAGTGAAGCTGCACAGGTTTTAATCACAAGAGCTGAGTGAAGCTGGACATATTTTAGTCTTATCTCGGAGTTCAATTTAGTTTGAAATCAGGTAGGAAGTAGACAAGAAGCATGCCCTACTCCAACAGTGTTAATTTCAGTAGGAACTGACATAATCAAGTATGATCAAACTGTAGAAATTCAGGAATCAGGGCCATAACCTGTCATCTCATTTTTGTGCCACCAACATTTCACTCATGCTGCTACTCATCCCTGGAATTGTCTTTATACTTCTATGACCTCAAGCTCAGATTCCACGCAGCTTTTTCTGTTTCCTTCTTATTGAAGAAATAGTTCATTCATCTGTCCTCCAAAATCATCCTATATTTTAGTGGAAATACGATTGTGCATGCAATATGCCAAAGCCAAGTAGCCACTCATTCTTTGAGAAAGAAAATTCAGGTGGACACTAGAGAGTCACTTGACCAAGCTGAGAAATGTGGACTGTTGGTGAATGAAACCAAAATATCACAAGGATTCAGAAATGTTTCAGAGTCTGGGAGTTTAATCTGCTGGTATAACAATGTAGTAATAGATCCAAGCCAGGTTGAAGCCATATTTCTAGAGATTTTCTTCTTACTGGATAGAGAATAAAGGTTACACAGAGACTATAGAGTTAGGAGAACTGGAATCATGAAAAATGAGGTTCAGAAAAGGGCTCCCAGGCAAATAGAATAGTAGTAATTATAATGACAATAACCACTGTGTAATAGTTTGAGGAATTGCATGTAATAGTTTGAGGAACGTTACCATGCCTGACACTAAATGAGATGTTTTACATTCATTAGTTCATGTAATATTCAAAACCATCTTATGAAATAGGGTACTATTATTATCCCAAATTTATATAGGGGAAAATGAACCCTTCCAGAGCTTGAATATCTATCCCAAAGTTAAAGAGATGCTGTTGATGGCCTGGAGAAAGGACTACAACCCAAATGTTCCTATAAGCCAGGGAACTAACAAGATGAATCGACACAGGAGGAGTCAGTGCAACTTGGATATGTGGTTTATCTCTAATTCATCAGTTTGTGGGTGAAGCCAGAGTAAATAAAGCTTTTCAAAACAATATGGAAGCACATCAGTCATGTGATTTGTCCCAAAATCTTGGGTATCAGTCTTAACTCTAAACCTTATCAGTAAGAAACTCTTGAAGGTTGTGATCACCAGATGAGATTGGCTTAGAAACTGCTACCAAATAGGATCCACATGTTTGTCCAGTAGGAAAGGTAGGAAAGTAAAGGTTAGGGGAGAAGACAAGAGTTTATAGATGAGATGGATGAGGGAAACGAAGTTCATGGGACGGTTTCCAGGTTTCTGGTTTAGATGATTAGACAGATAGTATCAGCTTTAAAAAGGAAAGGAATATTGAATGGTTTTCCTGTGTGATGCCAAATAATACAATAACTAAACATTGAATTTTTCTGCTAGAAAGTCATTGGCAAGCTTTACTTACACTCTTTTTGTAGTGTGATAGGCAACAATGCAGAAATCAGGGGATTGAATACAAAATGTGAGTGGAAATAATGAACAAAACAAACTGTTAGAAAGGAGTATCGAGTCATTCTATCTACCCATGCCACAGAAAAAGGCAACATTTGCTCATGGTGGACACCACTTAAAGTTTATATGAGGAGAAGAGGACAACAGAGGATGAGATGGTTGGATGGCATCACCGACGCGATGGACGTGAGTTTGAGCAAGTTCCGGGAACTGGTGATGGACAGGGAGGCCTGGCGTGCTGCGGTCCATGGGGTCGCAAAGAGTCGGACACGACTGAGTGACTGAACTGAACTGAACTGAACTGAGGTGCTGAAGTGTTTTTAAAAAATAAAAACTTTGACAGCTTGGGGCACTCCCGTGGCTCTAGCTGACTTGTTGCCTTCTACTGGAGAAAATCTAAGGTCTCAGGGGAGGCTGGCTGAAGATCTTCCACTCAGAAGAATTTTAAAAGATGGTGGAGGTCACTGAGGTCTTGGGTGGAGAGCAAAGGCAGTGCTGTTCAGGTTTCCTGAGCCTCCCATGGCCGGTTGCTTCACCATCTACTCCTGGTTTATCCCTGTGATGGGCAGAGGAGGGGTAGGTGCTGAGAGACAATTCAGCAGAGCCTGGCTTGGAATCTTGCCAGCGTTATTCCCTGGGCGACCTTGAGCAAGTCCCTTTCACTCTGCCAAGCTTCAGTCCCTTCATGTATAAAACAGGAGAGTCAAATGACAAAACCACTGGGGTCCTGGCCACCATCAGCAAACTCTCACTAAGCACTAGACGCTTCATTCAGGATGGTCTCCCAACAGACTTGCAAAGCAGGAGTCTTCATAGTTTACAAATGAAGCATGTGAAAGACTCAGCTGTGGTGTCAGACAAGAGGCATGATCAGTAAATATTGGTTCCCTGCTTCCTGTAATACTTGCAAAATTAAAAAGTCCACACTCACGGATATAAATACATACACACGTGCATAAAGAGCACATAAGCTAACTTTTCTTCAGCTTTAGTGTCTCAATGTGCACACTGACTCCTCCGGGAAGCCTCTGAGAAGACCCACCGCTGCAAGACTGGCTGGAAGCCCTTCAGTGAACTCCTAGCGCACCGACTTGCAGCGCAAAGCCCACAGTGTTTCACTGATGTACCTCAGTTCTCATTTCCTTTTTTGTCTGCTTCATGAAGATAATAATATTAAGTGTTTCACAGAGTTGCTAAGAGAGTAGTGCTAAACCCTTAGGAAACACCATATAAATATCAGATCTCGTGATGATCATCATTGTTATATCATGGCCGCTGGATGAATTTGCATTAGGGAAGAGGTTTTATTCACATTATCTAGAATATGTATGAGCTTTTAATAAATATTTATTGACTTAATAGGCATATAAACAAAATTGCTAATTATCAACTGATAAATACCATACACATGAATTTTGAAGCTGATTTTTTCAATTTTAATTTATTTTTGCGGTGCTGAGTCTTCATCACTCCATGTGGGCTTTCTCTAGTTACAGGGGTTGGGGGCTGCCCTTCCGCGTGGCGCACGGATGTCTCGCCTTGGTGATTCTCTCGCGGAGCACAGGCTCTAGGCACGGCCCTCAGTCGTGGCTCACCAGCTCAGTAGTTGCGATTTGCAGCCTCGGTAGTTGTGGCGCACCGACTTACCTGCTCCGAGGCACGTGGAATCTTCTCGGCCCAGTGGTCCCCTGCATTGACAGGTAGAGTCTTATCCACTGTACCACCAGGGAAACCTTGAAGTTGACTTTTTTTTAGATTGTTTTCTATTTTTCCAAAAGGAAAATGAAACTACAAGTCTACAAGACTGAAAAAGGGCTATACTCCTTACCACAAAGAAAAACCCCTAACTTCCCCAAATATCTCCATAGAAATAAGGCTAAAGTAAAAGTAGGCATTAAAACATTTAAATTTATGCAACTAGAATTTACCTTAGTCTATGAAAGTCCCAATCACAGGGTACAACTTTCACAACACTTTAAATCAAATGGTAGGTGGTTTTGTGAATATTTTGGTACATAAACCTTCTGGAGAACAACTTGGCCATATTTATCAGCAACCTTAAAAAAAAAGAGCAGTAATTTTTTTCTAAGAACATCCTAGAAAACTAACTAAGAACATAAGAAAATGTTGGCTTTAAAGATATTTAACTACATGGTTTATAATATTTAGACAATAAACAATAGGAGATGAAATAAATCATTTAACATCTGTATAATAAAACACTAAGCAGTTATTGAAATTAATATTTTATACCATGCTTACTATAAAGAAAGATGTTTATACTATTAGAGGTTATAAAACAATATGTAGAGCATAATACCATTTTTATTTTGTTGAGAGCACAGAGATAACCAGAATAGGGGATGAGAGAATATTATGTAAGCCCCAAAGTTGGTATTCGCTCCTGAGTACTCACTGCCCTGATTTGATCCTATTCATCATCTGGTCCTGTCTTTTTTACTTTTCATATGTCATCTAAACTTACCATTCTCCATATTACTATTGTCATAGTGTTATTTCAGAAACAGCATCATTTTTCATGTTTTTGTAGGAAAGTGCCATAACTGATATCCCTATCCCACTGTTGCCCTTCTCAAGTCCAAACTCTTCAGGGAAGATAGAGAACAGTCTTTCTTAAATGCCGATCTAAATAAGCATAGCATGTCTTCAGGGTAAAGTCTGTACTCCTTGATATCACGTGAGGGATAGCCGCTCAGTCATGTCTGACTCTGTGCGTCCCCATGGACTGA
>SJYQ01000329.1:471451-582320 GCA_006410935.1 Redunca redunca | reverse complement strand
CTTACAGACTTCACTGAAGCCACAAGAATCCACATCTCGGGCTCTATGCCTGAGGAACACAGCCCAGGATAGGAACGTCGGGTTTCCTCAACCAAGATTGTGTCATACTAAATTTTAAAATATATTTTTTTCATAGATAAAAACTCTCCCAATATTCTTATCTTCCAAAGCTTGTGCTGCCCATACGTATCCATCAAAACACACCCTGGAAAAACATCTTCTTTAAGTTTGCAGAGGAAATCAGAGATAAATGGCTGAGATCCACATGAGGCTGGCACAAAGCAGACAGAAGAAAACAGCTACAAGGAGATAATTCACTGGAAGCTCAGAACCAACCAAAACAATGAGAATCTAGATGTCTGGGAATTCACAGAAACAACTGGGAGGAGATAAGTCTTCCCACAAAAAAAAAAACGGGAATTGTAGCAGATACAAACTGACGCTCTACCCCGGAACCTCTGGGCGTGCTTCAGTTTCCCTCCAGCTGGATCCCGGCTCGCTGATAGCACATCCCTGAGGGCTTTCTCCAGGACTACAGCAGAAATACTAGTTTAGTCAATGTACCCTTCATTGCTTTTTCTCCCATTCCGGTCTCATTTCCCCCCCCACTTTCTTGTTCTTCCTGGAATTATCTCCCAAATAAATTACCTATACCCAAAAAGTTTGGTGTCAGAACCAGCTTTTGGGGGAAGTGAAACTTAGGAAGAAATCCCAGGCTAATTTTATTTAATAGTGCGTTTCCCTGAAAAATTATTTCAAGCATCACCTTTCTGGAGATCATTTCTCTGGCCTGCTTCCTCCTCAACTTGTAATTCTTTATCACACCCCCATGAATAACTCTCATACATTGGAATAACCTCTG
Organism: Redunca redunca; assembly: GCA_006410935.1. NCBI lineage: Eukaryota > Metazoa > Chordata > Mammalia > Artiodactyla > Bovidae > Redunca > Redunca redunca. The sequence continues at coordinate 581,458 of SJYQ01000329.1, read as the reverse complement.
TCTGTGTGTGTTTCTTTAAGAACTGAGCACCTTAAAGTTAGAAAAAGTGTTTTATATCCCTTTGTACACACAGGGACAAGAACAGTGCCATTAATTTTCATAAGTGTATCAGTTAGAATTATTTCTGCTGTTGAAAACATCAGTTCAGTTCAGTTGCTCAGTCACGTCTGGCTCTTTGCGCCCCCATGGACTGCAGCACGTCAGGCCTCCCTGTCCATCACCAACTCCCAGAGCTTGCTCAAACTCATGTCCATCACGTTAGTGATACCATCCAACCATCTCATCTTGTTGTCCCCATCCCCTCCCACCTTCAATCTTTCTCAGCATCAGGGTCTTTTCAAATGAGTCAGTTATTCTCATCAGGTGGCTAAAGTATTGGAGTTTCAGCTTCAGCGTCAGTCCTTCCAATGAATATTCAGGACTGATTTCCTTTAGGATGGACTGGTTGGATCTCTTTGCAGTCTAAGGAACTTGAGAGCCTTCTCCAACACCACAGTTCAAAAGCATCAGTTCTTCATTGCTCAGCTTTCTTTATAGTCCAACTCTCACATCCATACATGACTACTGGGAAAACCATAGCTTTGACTAGGTGGACCTTTGTTGGTAAAGTAATGTCACTGATAACAACATAAGCCCTCACAAAAGAAAAAAAAAAAAAAAAAAAAAGGAGAGGAGGATTTATTGTATCAAATACTTAAGGAGTCCAGAGATGGATATCCAGGTTTGTCTTTCATTCAAGGCTACAAATGACTCAAGCAATGATACCAAAATCAATTTCTTCATCTCTGTTTCTCTGGATATGCTACCTTGAAGCTGGTTCCATTTCCCATATGTTTGCAAAATGACTACAGCAAAAATAGTCACTAATCCTCTGAGGCTTACATTCAATACAAAAAAGAGCCTATCCAAGCAGATGCAGAAAACATAATTGCATTTAACTGGGTATTACATGACCATCCCTGACCAATCACTGCCACCATAGGAATAGTGAAAGTGAAGTCGCTCAGTCATGTCCAGCTCTTGCAACCCCATGGACTGTAGCCTGCAGGCTTCTCCTGGGATTTTCCAGGCAAGCATACTGGAGTGGGTTGCCATTTACTAATTGGTTGAAGTCTGGGCCATCTGATTTGTTTCTGAAGCTGGAGAAAGAGTCCCAACTTTAAGCAAAGAGCTGAAACAAGAAGGAGGTGATTTCCTGGGGGAAAAAAAGTCAGCCTTATTAGTATGAGAGAGAAAAATGTATGCTAGAATCCAAGTAACTGATGTTTCACTACAGTGAATAAATAATGATGAATGGCAATGTCAGGCGAGGGCATTCCCCTCGGCTCTGTCTCGTCACAACAAAGATTTGGAGTGACAGACATTAAAGCCCTCGGCAAGGCACAGATCTCGGGTCTTGGATCCACCGTGCTATAGGCCTTAGACAAATCAGTGTTACAGCTCTATTTTATTCAGATAATAGCACGAAAATCCATCCTCAAGGCGTGAGGGCATGTCAACCCAAAGACGTGAAGAGAAGAGAGCCCCAGCGCGTGGGGGAGAGAGAGAGAGATTCCCCAGCCCTTTGGCTCCTCTTTTTATATGGTTTTTCTCCCCGGGGCCTGCCCTATGTAAGTTAGGCTAGCCAGGAGTGCTGTTTGTTCTACCTGAGGTCCTCACTACTGTCCTCAGACCTTCCTTTGTTCTATTTTCGCAGGCTTTTCCCTTCCTTGTCTTTTAGCCACCGCCATTCTGGACTCCTGTTTCCTAGTCTAACAACCTAACAGCAATATACTTAAATACCACAGAATCTCACTGTGATTTTTGCAAGTAAATACTACACTTGCATTTATATTTGTATCATTTTACATCAAAATATGTTTTTAAAAGAGAGACTGAAAGTATCATTTTGTCTGAAAAGTTTTCCTGTTTTGATTGATTAGGGCTTTGTTTCCTCATTCAGACTCAATATTTTTGTCTGCTTCAGTGGATAAGAATATTCGTTTTAACAAAAACTTGCTTAATACTTGGAAACATAACAGAGTATTTAAATTTAGTCTTAGGACAAGACTATATGCAACCTCCAGGGAATGGATTTGCCCCACTAACTAGAGTTCTCATTGACCTCAAATTGTGAGAGAGTTGATATTCTGAGAATGAATGTTATGAGGTCCTGAAAGAACTGGGCACAGTATAATATTTATATAATAAACACAAGAGATACGTGAAAAAGTGTCTGGAGAAATCCAAATTATTTTGTGGTGCCTATTTCACCAATTAGAGCATTAAAAAAATAGCATTATGTTTAAAGTGGAAAATAAAATTTCACTTTATAATATTCATTTTTCAGTTTTCAAAGTTAAGTGAAAAATTCTTATTGAAAGTGTCAAACTACACCCTAATTTCATGAAGAAAATGACAGTAAAAAAAGCACTGATATATGGCAAAATCCATCACAATATTATAATTATTCTCCAATTAAAATAAATAACTATTTTTTAAAAAAGCATTGATGATAATGTACATTGGATTTTTTAAAGAAAGCCTTACAAAACTTTCTAAAAACTAGTGAAATACCTTTAAATATAAAAATNAAATACCTAGTGTATTTTAAGATATGTATTATATTTTTCATATTTTTTCCTATCAGAAATGTATCCTAAAATAACCAGAAATGAGGGTAATGAAAGAGTACTTAGACTTCTTCCATTAATTTTACTCACCTCTCCTTTCTCTTCACCCTGCAAGTGCTGCAAGCCCTCCTACAAATTCCTGGAGTGCAAAGCTGAGTCTGGCACTTTTTGATTTCATATGCTTTTTTTGCACTAAAAATCAACAAGGGTAGGGGTTTATCATCTCCTGCATAAATCAGTGGTGTGATTTGGTATTGTGACTAGGGAGTAGTCCAGTTCTCTTGAAAAATTAAGAGAAGGAAGTTTTTTGTTTGTTTGTTTTTTTCCCCTATCTCTCAACCTGGAAAGGGAAGACACAAGTTCAAACTAAACGGAAACATTTAGACTCTTAAACCAACAGTAGCGAAGTATCTGTGGCTTCATTGGAGAAGAAAAAGAGAGTGTTTTAGTTTAAGCGATGGCCAGTTCAAGAGATCATATTATGATATTTTCCATTCCTTGTCATGGATATTGTCAAATTTTATACCCATATTTCTTGACTATTGAGCAGAGTAGGGTACCTGAACTGAAGGAGGAAACTTCAAGAGAAAATATCATTAGCTCCTTGGTTTTTCATTCCTTAAGCATCAAGCCCAGGTAGACTCAAATAAAATTTAGGCAATCTATCTCTCATTGGAGAAGTCAAATACACGTGGCACTGTAGAAGAGGCATTTGGATATAGAGCAGGGGAGACCTCTCAGTGAGAAGAAGGCAAAGTTAATGAAACATAAATAAAAATTTAACTAGTAGATTATTAAATATAATTGTAAGAAAAGATATTCCCATTTTAAATATTTTAGTCATGGACCAGAGGATCCTAGCTTTGAAAGCTGTTGTTGTTTAGTGACTCTTTGGCAACCCCACGAACTATAGCCCACCAAGTTCCTCTGTCCGTAGGATTCTCCAGGCAAGAATACTTGAGTGGGTTGCCATTTCCTTCTCCAGGATGTTTGGATGGGTGTGTGTGCTAGGTTGCTTCAGTCACGTCCAACTCTTTGTGACCCTATGGACTGTAGCCCACCAGGCTCCTCTGTCGATAGGATTCTCTAGGGAAGAACACTGGAGTGGGTTGTCATCCCCTTCTCTAGGGGATCTTCCCAACTCAGGGATCAAACCCAGGTCTCCTGCACTGCAAGCAGATTCTTTACCATCTGAGCTACCAGGGAAGCCCAGAAACAAACATAGAAAACAAGAAACCTACATATATTTAACATGCAACTTTAGTTAGTTACACTGAACATTCTATTTAGCATAGAGAATGCAAAAACGGATGGTCTGCTTTTAAAGTCTTCCTTTGAAGCTTTACATGGCAGCCCAACATCACACACACACATACACGACACATAATACTACAGCAGATCAATGAGAAAGGCCAGTGCATTTTATACAGAGATTCATGTCTTGTGTTGCCAGAAGTCCCATGGTAATTTTGGAAATTAATGTTGCATTCCTAGAATAAGGAACCAACATTCCAACACCAGGAAAGTGGGAACAATGCATGCAGATCTGAAACATGAGCCTAAATGAAGCTTGAAATACTCAGCAGGGAACAGAGTTAGTCATGGGTCAGGAAGTGTGCTTTAAGCTTCAAAAAGAAAAAGAATGGGGAAAAATAGGAAAAATAGCAACCAAAAACAAGCCCCTTCCCCTTCCTTCAACCCTAAAGGCAATAAATGGAACAATAATTAAAATGATGATAATAAATCACATGTCACGCTCACCTGGAGAGTGGCAGATGACATGGTATTAAAAGTTACTAAGTTCAGTCCAGTTCAGTCGCTCAGTCGTGTCCGACTCTTTGCAGCCCCATGAATCACAGCATGCCAGGCCTCCCTGTCCATCACCAACTCACAGAGTTCACTCACATTCATGCCCATCGAGTCAGTGATGCCATCCAGCCATCTCATCCTCTGTCGTCCCCTTCTCCTCCTGCCCCCAATTCCTCCCAGCATCAGAGTCTTTTCCAGTGAGGCAACTCTTCTCATGAGGTGGCCAAACTACTGGAGTTTCAGCTTTAGCATCATTCTTTCCAAAGAAATCCTAGGGCTGATCTCCTTCAGAATGGACTGGTTGGATCTCCTTGCAGTCCAAGGGACTCTCAAGAGTCTTCTGCAACACCACAGTTCAAAAGCATCAACTCTTCGGCACTCAGCCTTCTTCATAGTCCAACTCTCACATCCATACATGACCACAGGAAAAACCATAGCCTTGACTAGATGGACCTTTGTCAGCAAAGTAATGTCTCTGCTTTTGAATATGCTATCTAGGTTGGTCATAACTTTTCTTCCAAGGAGTAAGCGTCTTTTAATTTCATGGCTGCAGTCACCACCTGCAGTGATTTTGGAGCCCAAAAAAATAAAGTCTGACACTGTTTCCACTGTTTCCCCATCTATTTCCCATGAAGTGATGGGACTGGATGCCATGATCTTCGTTTTCTGAATGTTGAGCTTTAAGCCAATTTTTTCACTCTCATCCTTCACTCTCATCAAGAGGCTTTTTAGTTCCTCGTCACTTTCTGCCATAAGGGTGGTGTCATCTGCATATCTGAGGTTATTGATATTTCTCCTGGCAATCTTGATTCCAGCTTGTGTTTCTTCCAGTCCAGCGTTTCTCATGATGTACTCTGCATATAAGTTAAATAAGCAGCGTGACAATATACAACCTTGACGTATTCCTTTTCCTGTTGCTTCCTGACCTATATACAGATTTCTCAAGAGGCAGGTCAGGTGGTCTGGTATTCCCATCTCTCTCAGAATTTTCCACGGTTTCTTGTGATCCACACAGTCAAACGTTTTGGCAGAGTCAATAAAGCAGAAATAGATGTTTTTCTGGAACTCTCTTGCTTTTTCCATGGTCCAACAGATGTTGGCAATTTGATCTCTGGTTCCTCTGCCTTTTCTAAAACCAGCTTGAACATCTGGAAGTTCACGGTTCACATACTGCTGAAGCCTGACTTGGAGAATTTTGAGCATTACTTTACTAGCATGTGAGATGAGTGCAATTGTGCGATAGTTTGAGCATTCTTTGGCATTGCCTTTCTTTGGAATTGGAATGAAAACTGACCTTTTCCAGTCCTGTGGCACTGCTGAGTTTTCCAAATTTGCTGGCATATTGAGTGCAGCACTTTCACAGCATCATCTTTCAGGTACCTGCAGAATAACCACAATGCAAGTCATTAAGTAACAAGAAATGTTTCAACTGGCCCAAACTTCAGGAAAGATGTGACCCACATAACAGCTGCATTTACATGCTGCACGAGGTTACCGTCCACCAGCACGAGGCCCAGCCTCCCTGAAGGCAAAAATGGACATCACGCAAACCACACAGAGCCCAGCCTTGAAACTACTTCCTCTCTAACATCAGGAAGACCCACGAGAGAGGTCACCAGAGCCATTGCTTGATGGCCAGCATACACATCTATGCTGTCTGCCCAAATAGTAGGTAAGATTTTCAATCTCTACAGGACTGGTTTCACAAACCATTTTTCTCCTAGCTTTCAAACTGTCAGGGATCCTCCAAGACAAAGTGATAGGCTGACGTTTTGCTGCTAAATGAACCACTTTTGCAGCTCTATTTTAGCTTCAACAAGCTTGCAGGGAAGGTTACGGTGGCTAAGAGGTGCTACCAGTCACACCCACAAGCCAGTGCAGGTGACTGACCCTGACGTGGCAGGACTCACCTAATGGAATGAACCCACATGAAGAGCACACCATGATCAAGAACATACAGCACGATGAAAGTGGTCGGGAATTTCAGCTCTTAATTGTCTAGACAGTTCTCTGAGGCAGAAAGCTGATGGGCAAAGCCTTCTGACCATAACGATACACCAGTAATAACAGCAATAAAAATAAAGATATCCCAGAGAACTCGTTAAAAGGCACAGTGCCATCCTTAAATTCACATTTCTAATACAAAAGTCCTACGTTCTTCCAGGAACTTACCAAATACTCATAAACCATGGATATACTATTGCCTTTTAAATCCATGTACTGAAGGTTACTAATTATATTGTCACCCTGCTTATTTAACTTATAAGCAGAACACATCATGAGAAACGCTGGGCTGGAAGAAGCACAAGCTGGAATCAAGATTGCCAGGAGAAATATCAATAACCTCAGATATGCAGAAAGTGAAGAGGAGCTAAAAAGCCTCTTGATGAAAGTGAAAGAGGAGAGTGAAAAAGTTGGCTTCAAGCTCAACATTCAGAAAACGAAGATCATGGCATCTGGTCCCATCACTTCATGGGAAATAGATGGGGAAACAGTAGAAACAGTGTCAGACTTTATTTTTTTGGGCTCCAAAATCACTGCAGATGGTGATTGCAGCCATGAAATTAAAAGACGCTTACTCCTTGGAAGAAAAGTTATAACCAACCTGGATAGCATATTCAAAACCAGAGACATTACTTTGCCAACCAAGGTCCATCTGGTCAAGGCTCTGGTTTTTCCTGTGGTCATGTACGGATATGAGAGTTGGACTGTGAAGAAAGCTGAGCACCGAAGAATTGATGCTTTTGAACTGTGGTGTTGGAGAAGATGCTTGAGAGTCCCTTGGACTGCAAGGAGATCCAACCAGTCCATTCTAAAAGAGATTAGTCCTGGGTGCTCATTAAAGGGACTGATGTTGAAGCTGAAACTCCAGTAGTTTGGCCACCTCATGCGAAGAGTTGATTCACTGAGAAAGACCCTGATGTTGGAAGGGATTGGGGGCAGGAAGAGAAGGGGACGACAGAGGATGAGATGGCTGGATGGCATCACTGACTCGATGGACGTGAGTCTGAGTGAACTCCGGGAGTTGGTGATGGACAGGGAGGCCTGCAGTGCTGCGATTCATGGGGTTGCAAAGAGTCGGACACAACTGAGTAACTGAACTCAACTGAATTTGTACAAATAATGGACCGTATGCGCCCATCCAAAATACATCCACATTACCCCGTGTGGACCAAGAACCTGGGTTTTGCTTTAGAAAAGTATTTATAATAAAAAATGGACGAAGCTTAAAATGAAAGGTAGACTTTTACCCAGATTTCCAATTGTTTTGTAAATTCTAATGTGGGTCATTAACTGTTGACAAGTGATTCATACTTGAATTTAGCTTTAAGCCTCCAGATTTAAATGATGCTCCAGACTTCTGAATTTTAAAACAAGCTGAATGTCCCCATGTGCTTCCTGTGCCCAAATTTAATTTTAAATAAACAGCAGTAACACATTAAATATAAATGACTTGGGTCAAACACTTCTGTTAAACTGGAGAAAATTATTTAACTCCCACCCCAACCACAAAGAAAGGACTGCCAATGAAGTGTGTGTGTGTATACATAAATATAACATGTACATGTATATATACACACTAATATACATAGGTAGGTAGGTAGATACATATATATACCTCAAATAAAAGGCAGTAATGAAAAGGTTAATGGCTAGACCAATCTCCCCGGAGAGGCCAGAGGTCCCCAAGCCCAGGAGGAGACAAATGGCAAACAGCAGACATTTTTTTTTTTCTACATTCCTTTGCTCCTGCTTTAGCCACTGTGGGAGGCTCCTTTAAATCTGTGTTGCTATGACAACACTTCTTTCTGCCTGAAAGTAACTTTTTTCCAACCTTGAGCTGCTAATTGCCCAACCAAGCAATACATCTTACTCAGGGAAATGTTATTTCTTCAGGTATGTTAATGAGACTATGTATCTTGTTTGGAGGTCTGTTTTCCTTCAAGACTTATACATCTCTCCCAGAGACTTCTGGTCCAGAGATGACTCCCCTTGTGCATACATATATGTTGTGGGGCGCAACTCTCTCAGCCTTGAGGTGTTTCTTTCACCTATAATCAATGAGTAATAAGACGCCTTGCTAAAAACTGGCAAGCGGGTACTCTGCTGCCCCCTTCTGATGTCTGTGTCAGAAGCTTTCTCTATCTCTTATATACTTTAGTAAAACTTTGCTACACAAAAGCTCCAAGTGGTCAAGCCAGGTCGCTGGCCCCAAATGGAAATCCTCTCCTCTGGAGGCTAAGAATTCCCGGCCCCTGGCATTATTCATATCTCATAGCTACAACATTTCAATAACAAAAATACAAAATTATGCTTGCATTATGGCAGCAGAATAAGTGTTAAGAAGGAAGGGGAATGTGGGTGAAATCTATTGCAGTTTTAAATGACTATGATACTAGCTTAACATTTGCCAGTGTGTTAGTCGCTCGGTTGTGTCTAACTTTTTGCAATGCATGACCCACAGGCTTCTCTGTCCATGGAATTCTTCAGCAAGAATACTGGAGTCAGTAGCCATTCCCTTCTGCAGGGGATCTTGCCAACACAGGGATCGAACCGATGTCTCCTGCACCGCAGGCAGATTCTTATTGTCTGAGCCACCAGGGAAGCCTCAGCTTTTACCAGCTGCTGCTGCTAAGTCGCTTCAGTCGTGTCCGACTCTGCAACCCCAGAGACGGCAGCCCACCAGGCTCCTCCGTCCCTGGGATTCTCCAGGCAAGAACACTGGAGTGGGTTGCCATTTCCTTCTCCAAAGCATGAAAGTGGAAAGTGAAAACTGAAAGTGAAGTCGCTCAGTCGTGTCTGACCCTCAGTGACCCCATGGACTGCAGTCTTCCAGGCTCCTCCATCCATGGGATTTTCCAGGCAAGAGTACTGGAGTGGGGTGCCATTGCCTTCTCCTCAGTTTTTACCAGACTTGCCTGTAACTCCCTTCCAAACAGATTCCTTTTAATAGGAAGGAGTTCCTTACACAAAATGTGTTGTGGTCACATAAATCTGTACTATTCAGAACAAAACCAGTTCTGCTGGCAGATATCCGAGTTCTTAGGGACATTTAAGTTTTCATTAAACTGGAAAGCAATCAAGTCTTTATGTCTACAATTATATGTTTAATAGTTCCACAAATTTGGCAAAGTTCATGACACCAGGCTGTTTTCACCAGATTGTAGGCAAAAATATGGAAGTCATCATCAAACAATGAACTAGACAGATGGTATGGCTCGTACTTGATGAATGAACATGCTGGTCCTTTCAGAGCCATCTTCTTTGGCCTATTCCATTTGTCTGCCTACCAGGCTGTCTGCAACTTCTCCCAGTTCCCTTTCTGCTGGAGGTGAATCATTAGAATCAGACATAAAGTGAAGGTTTCCTTCTTCATAATCGTCTAAGAGCTGGTACATGTACAAGACAGGATCTTTTTCTAGATGATGGAAACCCATGTGTTCGTTATAGGGGTGCGTGCTAAGACCATTCCCCTCCGCTCATCTTTAGAACCATCCTCAGTCTCAAACATCTTCTCCCCTGCTTTGCCAATCGTGTCGGCTAGGTATGCATCACTGATTTGAAATGTTACAAATGTCCTCCCTGTCAGAGAGGACTTCAAGTGCAGAAACTCATCTTTATTAAGTTCTAGTACCTAAACACAGTCAAGTCCATCGCATTTTATAAGATACAAAGAAGGACTTACCGGCACCCGGTCCAGAATGGCTCCTTTCTACTGGGTGACGAAGCCATTCCCTCTGTCGGCCTATGCTGAATCCTGCAGCCCATACTGTTCCACTGGGGCTGGAAACAGGTTGGCTCCGCCCCACACCACTCAGTTGTTTTTTGTGGGATGTCCATTTCTTCATCATACTTGCTGATACACCCGCGTGGCCTGCATCAGCTCTGGACTGCTGGCCAGGGGTCTTCCCAAATGGGGTCTTCATTCACCTGCATTTAAGAGAGTAGCAGAGCTGCTGGACTAGGGTGAAAATTCACTTCAATTCAGTTCAGTCGCTCAGTCATATCCGACTCTTTGCGACCCCATGAATCGCAGCACGCCAGGCCTCCCTGTCCATCACCATCTCCCGGAGTTCACTCAGATTCACGTTCATTGAGTCAGTGATGCCATCCAGCCATCTCATCCTGGGTCATCCCCTTCTCCTCCTGCCCCCAATTCCTCCCAGCATCAGAATCTTTTCCAATCAGTCAAGTCTTCGCATGAGGTGGCCAAAACTGGAGTTTCAGCTTTAGCATCATTCCTTCCAAAGAAATCCCAGGGCTGATCTCTTTTAGAATGGACTGGTTGGATCTCCTTGCAGTCCAAGGGACTCTCAAGAGTCTTCTCCAACACCACCGTTCAAACGCATCAATTCTTCGGCGCTCAGCTTTCTTCACAGTCCAACTCTCACACCCATACATGACCGCAGGAAAAACCATAGCCTTGACTAGACAGAGCTTGGTTGGCAAAGTAATGTCGCTGCTTTTGAATATACTGTCTAGGTTGGTCATAACTTTTCTTCCAAGGAGTAAGCGTCTTTTAATTTCATGGCTTCAATCACCATCTGTAGTGATTTTTGGAGCCCCCCAAAAATAAAGTCTGACACTGTTTCCACTGTTTCCCGATCTATTTCCCATGAAGTGATGGGACCAGATGCCATGATCTTCGTTTTCTGAATGTTGAGCTTGAAGCCAACTATTTTACTCTTCTCTTTCAGTTTCACCAAAAGGCTTTTTCATTCCTCTTCACTTTCTGTTATAAGAGTGGTGTCATCTGCATATCTGTGATTATTGATATTTCTCCTGGCAATCTTGATTCCAGCTTGTGCTTCTTCCAACCCAGCATTTCTCATGATGTACTCTGCTTATAAGTTAAATAAGCAGGGTGACAATATACAGCCTTGACGTACTCCTTTTCCTATGTGGAACCAGTCTGTTGTTCCATGTCCAGTTCTAACTGTTGCTTCCTGACCTGCATACATATTTCTCAAGAGGCAGGTTAGGTGGTCTGGTATTCCCATCTCTTTCAGAATTTTCCACAGTTTATTGTGATCCACACAGTCAAAGGCTTTGGCATAGTCAATAAAGCAGAAATAGATGTTTCTCTGGAACTCTCTTGCTTTTTCCATAATCCAGTGGATGTTGGCAATTTGATCTCTGCCTTTTTTAAAGCCATCTTGAACATCAGGGAGTTCACAGTTCATGTATTGCTGAAGCCTGGCTTGGAGTATTTTGAGCATTACTTTATTAGCATGTGAGATGAGTGTAATTGTGCGGTAGTTTAAGCACTCTTTTGCATTGCCTTTCTTTGGGATTGAGATGAAAACTGACCTTTTCCAGTCCTGTGGCCACTGCTGAGTTTTCCAAATTTGCTGGCATATTGAGTGCAGCACATTCTCAGCATCATCTTTCAGGATTTGAAGAAACTCAACTGGAATTCCATCACATCCACTAGCTTTGTTCATAGTGATGCTTCCTAATGCCCACTTGACTTCACATTCCAGGATGTCTGGCTCTAGGTGAGTGATCATACCATTGTGATTATATTGGTTGTGAAGATCTTTTTTGTACAGCTCTTCTGTGTATTCTTGACACCTCTTCTTAATATCTTCTACTTCTGTTAGGTCCATACCATTTCTGTCCTTTATTGAGCCCATCTTTGCATGAAATGTTCCCTTGGTATCTCTAATTTTCCTGAAGATATCTCTAGTCTTTCCCATTCCGTTCTTTTCCTCTATTTCTTTGCATTGATCGCTGAAGAAGTCTTTCTTATCTCTCCTTGCTATTCTTTGGAACTCTGCACTCAAATGTTTATATCTTTCCTTTTCTCCTTTGCTTTTTGCCTCTCTTCTTTTCACAGCTATTTGTAAGGCCTCCTCAGACAGCCATTTTGCTTTTTTGCATTTCTTTTCCATGGGGATGGTCTTGATCCCTGTCTCCTGTACAATGTCACGAATCTCATTCCATAGTTCATCAGGCACACTATCTATCATATCTGGTCCCTTAAATCTGTTTCTCACTTCCACTGTATAATCATAAGGGATTTGATTTAGGTCATGCCTGAATGGTCTAGTGGTTTTCCCTACTTTCTTCAATTTAAGTCTGAATTTGGCAATAAGGAGTTCATGATCTGAGCTACAGTCAGCTCCCGGCCTTGTTTTTGTTGACTGTATAGAGCTTCTCCATCTTTGGCTGCAAAGAATATAATCAATCTGATTTTGGTGTTGACCATCTGGTAATGTCCATGTGTAGTGTTTTCTCCTGTGTTTTTGGAAGAGGGTGTTTGCTATGAACAGTGCATTTTCCTGGCAAAACTCTATTAGCCTTTGCCCTACTTCATTCTGTATTCCAAGGCCAAAATTGCCTGTTACTCCAGGTGTTTCTTGACTTCCTACTTTTACATTCCAGTCTCCTATAATGAAAAGGACATCTTTTTTGGGTGTTAGTTCTAAAAAATCTTGTAGGTCTTCATAGAACCATTCAACTTCAGCTTCTTCAGGGTTACTGGTTGGGGCATAGACTTAGATTAATGTGATATTGAATGGTTTGCCTTGGAAATGAACAGAGATCATTCTGTCGTTTTTGGGATTGCATCCAAGTACTGCTTTCAGACTCTTTTGTTGACTATTGCCGGGAGCCAGTGTGAGGAATCCCGCCCATGGCAAAGGTCATGAGGAAGGAAGCCCAACAAAATGCAAAGGCGTGATCTGGCTTCAGGGGTTCCCCCTGAGTTTTCCTGAACATCTTCCCCCAAAAACCAGAGTCTGCCTGCTTTATTACTGTGCTTTTCACTCTTCTGACATTCTCTGGAAAAACGTTAATTCAGGGCTTCAGTCTCCTGCATCAGCTCAAACCCCTTTGATGGCTCTCTAACTTGCCTGACAGGTTCCCCCGGACTTTTTACAACCTGTGAATTGCTTACAGCCCCCCAACCTAGAGAGGCGCAAAGCTTAAAGCATCTTAAAGATACAGAGCCTTTTCTAAAGAGCTAAAAATTATATTGATGATGGTTTTCACTGTTGACTCAATGATTGCTGCCAGGCCTCCATATTCTTTATCTTTTAGGCACCTGGGAGGATATTAATCAATGTAATCGGGATACAGAAATAAGAATAGAGTAGTTTTGATGTTAGCAACACTAGACTTTTGAGTTAATTACTTTTCTTTGTTATATATCACTGCAGCCTCTTGTGTCCCTGCTATATAAGAAGGTAACTTTATTTAGTGCTTTCTGAGAGTGGCACCAGACTTTGAGAAGAACAACACTTGCAACACAAATAAGTCTTCTGGTTGTCAAACCCTTATCAGAAAAGGGTCGTAAAATGTTAATTGGCCTTCTGACCATAAGATGATGTAAATCACCTAAGACTTGTGTATACAACTAAGTATGCAGAGACAAAGCCAGTTCTCGATAAGAGTCAAGGCTGCTGACGCTACATAATTTTATATTATCCATTAATCTTTATGTACAAAAAAAAGTATAAAAGGCCTTTACAACAATAGAGGATGGGCCAGTCACTGGACTGGTTTTCCCCGTGTGGTCTATTCTCATTCTCTCCTTTCCTGACTGAATTCCCATCTGGGGCTTGGAGGCTCGCCATGTCTACTTACTTGCCCTGGCTTCTAAGATCCACGTGAGAGGGAGCCCAAGATGGGGCACTCCCTGCTATTCAAGAGTTCGCCGGTGGCCTAACATAGGTGGTGCAAGTTCCTTTTCTGGAACTTTATTGGCTTTCCATATAAACCAAGTTATTCAGCCTCTTTTCTCCACTAAATTTTCTTACTATACTATTTCTTCTTAATCTCTTTATATTTCTAATTAAATAAATAAAATTTCCTTGCCTACACCGTCTTCCCTTCAAATTCCCTGGATCCACCGGGGCAGGACCCCAGCAGACCATGATAGCTACTCCATTTATTCTAAGGGGTTCCTGCATGCAGTAGTAGATATAATGGTCTTTGACTGTGTGGATCACAATAAACTGTGGAAAATTCCCAAAGAGATGAGAATAGGAGACCACCTGATTTGCCTCTTGAGAAACCTGTTTACAGGTCAGGAGGCAACAGTTCAAACTGGACATGGAACAACAGACTGGTTGCCAATAGGAAAAGGAGTACATCAAGGCTGTATATTGTCACCCTGCTTATTTAACTTCTATGCAGAGTACATCGTGAGAAATGCTGGGCTGGAAGAAGCACAAGCTGGAATCAAGATTGCCAGGAGAAATATCAATAACCTCAGATATGCAGATGACACCACCCTTATGGCAGAAAGTGAAGAGGAACTAAAAAGCCTCTTGATGAAAGTGAAAGTGGAGAGTGAAAAAGTTGGCTTAAAGCTCAACATTCAGAAAATGAAGATCATGGCATCTGGCCCCATCAAGTCATGGGAAATAGATAGGGAAACAGTGGAAACTTATTTTGGGGGGCTCCAAAATCACTGCAGATGGTGACTGCAGCCATGAAATTAAAAGACGCTTACTCCTTGGAAGAGAAGTTATGACCAACCTAGATAGCATGTTGAAAAGTGGAGACATTACTTTGCCAATCAAGGTCCATCTAGTCAAGGCTGTGGTTTTTCCTGTGGTCATGTATGGATGTGAGAGTTGGGCTGTGAAGAAGGCTGAGTGCCGAAGAATTGATGCTTTTGAACTGAACTGTGGTGTTGGAGAAGACTCTTGAGAGTCCCTTGGACTGCAAGGAGATCCAACCAGTCCATTCTGAAGGAGATCAGCCCTGGGATTTCTTTGGAAGGAATGATGCTAAAGCTGAAACCCCAGTATTTTGGCCTCTTCATGCGAAGAGTTGACTCATTGGAAAAGACTTTGATGCTGGGAGGGATTGGGGGCAGGCGGAGAAGGGGACAACAGAGGATGAGATGGCTGGATGGCATCACTGACTCGATGGACATGAGTCTGAGTGAACTCCAGGAGTTGGTGATGAACAGGGAGGCCTGGCGTGCTGCGATTCATGGGGTCACAAAGAGTCGGACATGACTACACGACTGAACTGAACTGATATAAGGTCCTGAGAAAAGAAGAGAAGTGAAAGGGAAAGGAGAAAGAAAAAGATAGACCCATTTGAATGCAGAGTTCCAGAGAAAAGCAAGGAGAGATAAGGAAACCTCCTTAAGTGAACAGTGAAAAGAAATAGAGGAAAACAGTAGAATAGGAAAGGCTAGAGATCTCCTCAAGAATATTAGAGATACCAAGGGAATATTTCATGCAGAGATAAAATCAATAAAGGACAAAAATAGCAAGGATATAATGCAGCAGAAGAGATTGAGAAGCAGCGGCAAGAATATATAGAACTGTACAAAAGAGGTCTTAATGACCCAACTAACCATGAAGGCATGGTCATTCATGTAGAACTAGACATCCTGGAGTATGAAGTCAAGGAGGCCTTAGTGAGCATTACTACAAACAATGTTAGTGAAAGTGATGGAATTTCAGCTGAACTATTTCAAATCCTAAAAGATGATGTTAAAGTACTGCACTCAATATGCCAGCAAATTTGGAAAACTCAGCAATGGCCCATGACTAAAAAAGGTCACTTTTCATTCCAATCTCAAAGAAAGGTAATACCAAAGAATGTCCAAACTACCACACAATTGTACTCATTTCTCATGCTAGCAAAGTAATGCTCAGAATCCTTCAAACTAGATTTCAATAGTAGATGAACTGAGAACTTCCAGATGTACAAGCTAGATTTAGAAAAGGCTGAGGAAACAGTCTCCAACTTGCCAACAACTGTTGGATCATCAAAAAAGAAAGACAATTACTGGAAAACATCTACTTCTGCTTCATTGGCTACACAAAAGCCTTTGACTATGTGGATCACAGCAAACTGTGGAAAAATCTTAAAGAGATGGAAATACCAAACCACCTTACCTGCCTCCTGAGAAACTTGTATACAGGTCAAGAAGCAACTGTCATAACCGGACATGGAACAACAGACTGGCTCAAAATTGGGAAAGGAGTATGTCAAGGCTGTATACTGTCACCCTGCTTATTTAACTTGCACATCATGAAAATGATGGGCTGGATGAAGCACAAGCTGGAATCGAGATTGCCAGGAGAAATATCAACCTCAGATGTGCAAATACCACACTAATGGCAGGAAGCAAAGAGGAACAAAAGAGCCTCTTGATGAAGGTGAAAGGGAAGAGTGAAAAATCTGACTTAAAATGCAACATTCAAAAAACTAAGATTCTGGAATCCTGTCCCATTACTTTATAGCAAACAGATGGGGGAAAAGTGGAAACTGTTACAGATATCATTTTCTTGGGCTCCAAAATCACTGCGGATGGTAACTACAACCATGAAATTAAATACACTTGCTCCTTAGAAGGAAAGTTATAACAAATATAGATAGCATATTAAAAAGCAGAGACATTACTTTACCAACAAAGGTCTATATAGTCAAGGCCGTGGTTTTCCTAGTAGTCATGTATGGATATGAGAGTTGGACCATAAAGAAAGCTGAGCACTGAAGAATTGACACTTTCCAACTGTGGTGCTGGAGAAGACTCTTGAGAATCCCTTGAACAGCAAGAAAACCAAACCAGTCAATCCTAAAGGAAATCAACCCTGAATACTCATTGAGAGGACTGATGCTAAAGCTGAAACTCCAATACTTTGGCCACCTGATGCAAAGAGCTGACTCATTGGAAAAGACTCTGATGCTGGGAAAGATTGAAGATAGGAGAAGGGGATGACAGAGAATGAGATGGTTGTATGGCATCATCAACTTGTTGGACATGAGTTTGAGCAAGCTCCAGGAGTTAATGATGGACAGGGAAGCCTGGCACACTGCAGTCACTGGGGTGGCAAAGAGTTGGACACAACTGAGTCACTGAACTTAACTGAAGTAATTCCTTGATGGCATGTTATGTTAAAGTTTAATTGAAGGACACTCTAAGTTTCATTCTTAAGCTTATCTCAGTAATCTATCACTTAAATGAAAATCTGATGCCCCATGACCTGCAACCAGGAGATATGCATGTTGGGAAAGATGAAATTTAAAGGGCTATATCCCCCCTGGATGGAAGAACCCTTATCAGGTACTCTTAGCCAGCTCATGCACAGTGAAACTGAAAAGAATTGACTCTTAGATTAATTTTCACTCACAAAAGACCCCTTCACTGTACTGGCCTATGAAGAGAGTGACTGACTTCAAAATCATCTTAAAACAATGCTCAACCAAAGGAGAAACTACTCACATCACGATGAGAAGAGGACATCAAAAGTAGACAGATTGCCCGAGATTCTAGACCTGACTCATCATCATTTATAATGTTTCCTTGACTTCTTGGATCCTTGCACATGAATCAAATGTGGGCATGATCCTATGCTAGTTTTAAAAATCAATCCAATTGTTGAGTTTGTGGCCAACTTCCTGTGTCTAGTATTTCTGGATGACTTTGGTGGATTTCTCCACTCCAAGGCTCTTAGGAAATTTATTCTATAATAAAAGAAAGAAATTATACTTCACCTTAGGCCACTACTGATATTACTAAGTGGAATCCCCTCCCCTAGCCAATCAATAATGCTTGCTCTGATGCTGGCCATAAATATGAATTTTCCTCTATTACTTAGGTTCAATCAGAGCAACAGAGAAATTTCAGCTAAGAAATAAGACCTTCCACAGTTATGGGGTATATTTATGTAGTTCAGTTCAGTCGCTCTGCCGTGTCCAACTCTTTGTGACCCCATGAACCACAGTACACCAGGCTCCCCTGTCCATCACCAACTCCCGGAGTCCACGCAAACCCATGTCCATCAAGTCAGTGATGCCATCCAACCATCTCATCTTCTGTCATCCCCTTCTCCTCCTGCCCTCAATTGTTCCCAGCATCAGAGTCTTTTCCAATGAGTCAGTTCTTTGCATCAGGTGGCCAAAGTATTGGAGTTTCAGCTTCAACATCAGTCCTTCTAATGAACACCCAGGACTGATTTCCTTTAGAATGGACTGGTTGGACCTCCTTGCAGTCCAAGGAACTCTCAAGAGTCTTCTCCAACACCACAGTTCAAAAGCATCAATTCTTTGGCGCTCAGCTTTCTTTATAGTCCAACTCTCACATCGATACATGATCACTGGAAAAACCATAGCCTTGACTAGACGGACCTTTGTTGACAAAGTAATGTCTATGCTTTTTAATATGCTGTCTGGGTTGGTCATAACTTTCCTTCCAAGGAGTAAGCATGTTTTAATTTCATGGCTGCAATCACCATCTGCAGTGATTTTAGAGCCCAGAAAAACAGGTATGTAGTTAACACCAGGCTAGGTAATTTAAGTTTAAAGGCTCCTCTATGTTGGGAACAATTAAATCATACTAAGGATAAACAGTCTAGTAACACTAATGCTCAAAACTCTCCAAGCTAGGCTTCAGCAATACGTGAACCGTGAACTTCCAGATGTTCAAGCTGGTTTTAGAAAAGGCAGAGGAACCAGAGATCAAATTGCCAACATCCGCTGGATTATCAAAAAAGCAAGAGAGTTCCAGAAAAATATCTATTTCTGCTTTATTGACTGTGCCAAAGCCTTNCTTCCTCTTGAGAAACCTATATGCAAGTCAGGAAGCAACAGTTAGAACTGGACATGGAACAACAGACTGGTTCCACATAGCAAAAGGAGTACGTCAAGGCTGTATATTATCACCCTGCTTATTTAACTTCTATGCAGAATACATCATGAGAAACGCTGGGCAGGAAGAAGCACAAGCTGGAATCAAGATTGCCAGGAGAAATATCAATAACCTCAGATATGCAGATGACACCACCCTTATGGCAGAAAGTGAAGAGGAACTAAAAAGACTCTTGATGAAAGTGAAAGTGGAGAGTGAAAAAGTTGGCTTAAAGCTCAACATTCAGAAAACGAAGATCATGGCATCTGGTCCCATCACTTCTTGGGAAATAGATGGAGAAACAGTGGAAACAGTGTCAGACTTTATTTTGGGGGGCTCCAAAATCACTGCAGATGGTGATTGCAGCCATGAAATTAAAAGACACTTACTCCTTGGAAGAAAAGTTATGAGCAACCTAGATAGCATATTCAAGAGCAGAGACATTACTCTGCGAACTAAGGTCTGTCTGGTCAAGGCTATGGTTTTTCCTGTGGTCATGTATGGATGTGAGAGTTGAACTATGAAGAAGGCTGAGCGCCAAAGAATTGATGCTTTTGAACTGTGGTGTTGGAGAAGACACTTGAGAGTCCTTTGGACTGCAAGGAGATCCAACCAGTCCATTCTGAAGGAGATCAGCCCTGGGATTTCTTTGGAAGGAATGATGCTAAAGCTGAAGCTCCAGTACTTTGGCCACCTCATGGGAAGAGTTGACTCATTGGAAAAGACTTTGATGCTGGGAGGGATTGGGGGCAGGAGGAGAAGGGGATGACCAAGGACGAGATGGCTGGATGGCATCACTGACTCGATGGATGTGAGTCTGAGTGAATTCCAGGAGATGGTGATGGACAGGGAGGCCTGGCGTGCTGCGATTCATGGTGTAGCAAAGAGTCGGACACGACTGAGTAACTGAACTGAACGGGGCCTAGTCCAATGATAGCGTGCTGACTAGTGTATTGGAAAATGTTTCACCTGGCTTGGGAATGAGCATTCCTAGCACCATGAGCCAAAATGGTCATGAAATGCCCTCCAAATAATAGTCAAATTTACTACCATGAAGGGCGCTCTACTGATGGAAGTGGGCACTTTCCATCTGCCTCAATAAAGATTAAATCATGAGCTGTGCAGCTGCTTACCTTCAATACCCCCCTGAAGGGAGTTCAGGGTGGAGGTCAGGAAAGAGTCACTACTCTGTGTTCTGGAAAAACTAGCAGGACAGGCCTTCAGACAGTTACATATTTTCAGGAGAAGATATTGCGAGCCCAAATTTTGCATCTTCTCATACCTAGAGATACACTAAGATCATTAACAGTGATGTCTGATTTGGCTATTAATTAGAATATTACAATTAAAAGTCAAAATGGAGTAGCTGTGGTTCAGACATTCAAGGGGATAACAGGTGATACTATGGGTGTGATTTCAGACAAGTCCTTGTGTGGCTAAGAACTTGAGTTTTCCGAGCTGTGTCAGATTTATACTGAGAGCTTACACCTTGTCTTGGGATCCCGGATGAGCTCCCAAGATGACAGATGAAAGCGTATGGTGTTCCACCGGATTCCTGGTCTTTGAAGGAGAAGATTTAACTCCAGGACCAAAGACAGTCTCAGTCATTCAGAGCTTTGTATAGTAGAAATTATATTAAAGTGCTAGTGACAAAAAAAAAGCTTCTGATATAGACATCAGAATTGGGTAGGATTACCCACCTTGCTTGTTTTAAGCAGAGCATTATATGCTTTTCTGCTAGCTGTTGAGAATAGGAAAAAAAAAAAAAACCTCAAGGCTGTGAAAATTTTGCCAAGACTCTTTCCTATAACATACATCCTGGAATGACATCAGCATGAGATTAGCCAAAAGGTACAGGTTACCCAGAGGTTAACCCAGAGCTCAAAGCTGTGGAAGTTTTACCCAGACCTTCTCGCATAACATACATTCTGAGGTCGAAAAAGGCAGGTCCTTGAGCAAGAGATACTGCTGCCTTATGGGGCCTACATGTCTGAGGCAAAAGAATGTGAAAAAGAGAGAAGGTTCCCCTCCTCGTTAAAGGGGCTTTAGGCTTGGACTCTTTATCCACCTGCCTAAGTTAACTCTCTCAATATAACACCAGCCATTCTCAAAACAGTGTCTGCTGGCAGCTGGTAACTGCAACCTTACTTTTTAAAAATTTCTTTTTGTAACTATGTCATTTTTAGATGATGGAATTGTTTTAGATCATACATTAACAAAATGAAGCAAGTATAATGAACGATAGCACCTGTTATCTATGCGTTAATATCACATTAAAAGTTAAAACCTAGCTAGATAAAACTAGACAGTTGGCTACCTGGCTACAGGTCTTCCCAGTGTGCCCAGTCCAGACTGAGTTTTAGGCTTATTCACCTGAAAAGAAATGAAAGACTTTTTTAGCCTATTAAAATTCCAATTGTCACTCCTCCAACTATCTCTATTTGGGTCTCTTACACCAAAATGACAAACCAGTAGGTTGAGGTTTTAATTATATAAGATTCAGATCCAGGGCTTGGGACTCAGAAATATTTCCAGTTCAGTGTCAAGTTTCCAAACTGAGGCTGGACTGTGGCCTATTTTAGCAGGAAATGGCCAGAGCCACCACCACCCTATTCCTTGAATTAGAACTGTGCAGTACACTTGGGGGCTCCAAAATACAAATCCCTTCTGGGTCACTTGTTTCTTGCTTCTAGAATATAGGCTTCATTCAGCCTCGTTGACCTTCCCTGAGTTCCACAGGTCGAATTCAAAGAGTTATTAATCAGGGAAGGGATGGGATACAGAAATAGAGGAGGAGAAATCAAATGGAAGTGCAGCCTTGGGGCAGGGTCCTGGCTCCTCCTCAAGGAGTGTGCATAACCATTTATTTCAGTTCTTCTGCAAAATTGAGGTCCCCACCTCTCAAGGATGGTAACTTCTGGCTGAGTTCAAGATTCCTGGAACACCACCCTATTTCTAGAGCTGCCCACCAACCAATCAGAAGACAGTCATACACCCTGAAACCCTCACTCCAAATTTTGCCTTCCTTTTCTGGACCCAGTGATGATCATTCTGCTAGGCCTCATTTCTGACTCCTGTCTGTTTCAACTACCTACAAGGTTCATCTCTGACAGGGTCCAACAATTACAGGCTAAATTTTCCTATGAGGGTGAATGTCAGTTTCAAGCACAGAACATCTCAATTTAGATTGAAAAGAGAGAGACGACTACTCTACTAGACAGGACTCAGCCCACTCCCATCAGGGAGTATTAACAGTTACAGAAGAAAGAAACAGAAGTATCTTGTGTATGAAGTCTCTCAGGGTGGAGTTGTTAGGCAAACCAACTGAAACCACCCACCCTTGCCAGGCCCAATAGTAAATGCTTGCATAAGCTATCTTAAACAGGAGGTGCTGGCAAGGAATGAGGAACCAATAAGCTACCACCAACCTGAAGAATCTGAGAAAGATCAAAGAAAGAAAAGAGACTACAGTGTATACACCCTATAAAATTCACAGAGTTCTTCTTGCTGGGAGCCACCTTAGCTGAGGGATTGATGTGCCACCAAGAAGGACCCTGCATCCAGAGAAAACCCGGAAACTAACCCAATTACCATAAAACCAAGGCCCAGGAACCATGTGACAATGCCGTCCTCCGGGGTCCCCTACCTTCCTGCTCTCGACCCGGGTGCCCTTCCCAATAGCTTCTTGCTTTGTCATCACGTGTGTCTCCTCGGACAGTTCATTTCCAAGTGTTAGATAAGGGCGTGGTCTCAGGCCCTAGAAGTGGTCCCCCTTCCGGCAACAAAGGGATAAACTGGGTCACAGATCTTGGGGATAAAGAAGGCTAATTCAGATCAAAATTGGAGTCAAACGTCAAGTTTTGAATCTGGTGATTGATTGAATAAGAAGAGACCACATAGATTAAAATAGTGTCTTGGATTTCTTCTTCGGTTAATCAGTTAGATGATGATGAGATGTTCTTTAGATTTGGTAACATAAAAACTTAGAATGAAGAAGAAAATTGTAAAGATGGATACTAAGATCTGTCATATATAAAGGATATATATATATATGTATATAGCCTTCCTTTTCTGGGCCCAGTGATGATAATTCTGAGTATACTAAAATATATGTGTGTGTGTGTGTGTGTGTGTATTGGAGAAGGAAATGGCGACCCACTCCATTATCTTTGCCTGGAGAATTCCATGGACAGAGGAGCCTGACAGGTTACAGACCGTGGGGTCGCAAAGAGTTGGACATGACTAAGCAACTAAACACAGACACACACATACACACACACACACACACACACACACATACACACACACACGCCCCTTGTATGTGTCAACACGAAAAGAAGCATGCCATGTAAGAGCTGTGAGATGGGTCTTCCTGGGAACTATAGTCTGAGAAAGACTCTCAGGTAGCTCTGAAAAAATGAAGGGATGGGGGGGAACCACTAGATGTAATAGAGTCGAGATCTCACTGAAATGTTACCGCTAGTCACAGGATCAGATATCTCATTTAATAACTGCAGTGCTTTACTAAGTATGAGAAGATGCAAAACTTTGGGGTACATAAAAATCCCCCCAGAAGCGTCTAACTATCTGAGGACCTGTTCTGTCAGTTTTCCTTTGGCCTGAATTCTTTTCTAAGGTATGTGGTAGGTCAGTGATGACGATGACTAATTTCTCAATTCTCGTAGAACAGGGTGGTGGAAAACATTCTCTGTTTTACATATGAAAACATGACTCTTTACAGATATGTAGTCACAACAACAATGAACAGACAACCCTTTTCAAACACAAATCCCTGATCTAAACTAAGTGAACTATCAGTGCAATTTGGAAGCAATTTATTAGCAATGCAAATGTAAAGCTACTTCTGAATTTCCCAAAAGCAGGATAAACAAAATAAATGTACCATCAAGCAGCACAGGTGAGACACTCAAGCTTCAAGAGCTCTCCTTTGATTACTTTAAAAACCAGAGAAAGGCAGCATAACAAGTTTCCACTTGATCGGACTGTGTTTATTCATCCTGATGCAAGCCAGTGGAAGCAGGCCTAATAGTTTTGAATTGCTATAAAAGGTTGTATGCACTTGCCAGATTTATGCATTTAGGCCATAAAAGCAAAAGAATCTTACAGAGGCATTTTCTTAATTAAGCAATTTAGGTATAAAACCAGGGAGAAAGAAAAATATATATATTACAGCACCTGCCCCAAATGACCTCACTATCCTTTTTTTTATCCAAAGATTTCCTTTTTGGCTCCCCACACTAGTTCAAAGATTTCCGCCTCAAGTAAAATATCTACTGAGCACCTCCACCCATCACTTCCACCAACTAAAGACTTCCACCAACTTGTACATACTTCTGCTGGAATACTAATTCATTTAATAATCATTTATCTATGTCCCCTTGTTCTATGATGTCTTCAAAGGCAAAGCTCAGGACCTTTCACAGAAAGATTTTAACCATGTATGATCACAATCAAAATCAGGAAGAGAAAACAGGGAATCCTAATTCTTTAAGGTTTAGGGAATTTTTATTGAGTTCATTTATATTAGCTTATAAATTTTATAATATAATGTTATATTACTATGTTAAAGAATAATTATCTGAAAGGGGTATAACCAAGATTCTCATGAAGATACAAAATGATCACATGTTAAATATTTTATTTAGCTAATTATTAATGAGGAAATTAGGTATATGTTACAACTGGTTCAAAGGAAAAGTCAAACAAGTACAAATTTATATGGAGTAAACGTTCCTTTAGTGAAGAAATGTAAAAAAGAATTTACAAATTGATATAAAAAATTGACTCCCCCCCCACCCCAGGAGGAAAGGGGAAGAGTCAATTGAACCTCCACCAAACAGAATTTATTTGCATGTCTAAGAACAAGAATTATTTTACATTGTTATCCATTACCTGCAATTTTCAGAGTTGTAAAGTAGCTCAAAGGCAATGAAACACTAGACTCTAGACCCAAAAACTCAGGAGCTGTACTCTAAACAATGAAAAAATTTCCATTGAAGATAGTGATCTTTTTAGTTTATTGCAAATTGGCTTACGGTTATCAGCATCAGTTTAAAGATAGGGTGAGTGTTCCATGTTCTCAGATTAAAGATTAATCTGTCATCAAAATTTGGTTTCCTCAGCTTGTAATAAAATATTTCTGACCTCCCTCACAACACATTCAGTTGTATCATTAGCTATTCTTTATTAATACAAAATGACTACAAAATCTAGCATCTGTGGAGGTACACACTACTCTGGATAAAACAAACAAGGTACAAAGATACAGTGCACAGCACAGAGCACATAGCCAACATTTTATAGCAACTATAAATAGAGTATAATCTATAAAAATTTTGAATCATTGTATTGTACACCTGAAACATATTGTAAATCAACTATACATTTAATGCTGAGTACTGCTATAATCTTATACTGGATTGGAAAAGCAAAATACAGCTATAGAACTTTTTTAATCTATTTATTTAGAAATTAATGACATTTTTTTTGGCCAGATGGTGTGATGAGTGCTTTACCTACAGAATTTCTTTATTCTTCATGTCAAGTTGATGAAGAATTCTATTACTCTTATTTTATAGAAGAGGAAACTGAACATTAGTAAAGGTTTTAAATCACAGATGGAACATGTGATACCACTGAATTTTAAGCAGATAGCTCTGGATCTGTGCTGTCCAATATGGTAGCCAGTCGCTATGTGTGATTATTGAGACTTAAAATGTGGCCAGTTCAAACTGCTATGTGCTATAGGTCTGTTGACTAAAATACTGCACAGCCTAACAGTCGAAAATTATGTTTATTCAGCAGACATCCTGAGGACTTCAAGACCAGGACACAGCATCTCAGGTCACTCTGAGAGACTGTTCTGAAGAGGCAAAGGAAGGAGTCAGGATATATAGGAGTTTTGCAACAAAGACTAGGTAGTTAGACCATCAAAGGATTACTGTTAATTAAAGAAAATTAATACCTCAAGATGGGGAGAAAATGGGAAAAATAACAGACTTTATTTTCTCGGGCTCCAAAATCACTAAGGACAGTGACTGTGGCCATGAAATTAAAAGACACTTGTTCATTGAAATGGAGACCAAAAGAAAGCAGGTGAAACAACACTCGTATCAGACAAAACAGACTTTAGAGCGAAGACCGTTACAAGAGACAAAGATGGACGCTACATAATGATCAGGGGATCGATCCAAGAAGCTAGACAAAGATGGATGCTACATAATGATCAGGGGATCGATCCAAGAAGCTATAACAATTGTAAATACACATGCACCCAACATTGGAGTATTTCAGTAGATAAGGCAAATCCTGATGACTATTAAAGGGGAAATTGACAGTAACACAATAATAGTGGGGCACTTAATACCCACTCACACCAATGAACAGATCATCCAGATAGAAAAGAAGACACAACTTGAAATGATACATTGGACCAGTTAGACCTAATTGATATCTACAGAGCATTCCACCCCAAAACAATGGATTTCACCTTTTTCTCAAGGGCACATGGAACATTCTCCAGGACAGATCACATCCTGGGCCAGAAATCTAGTCTTGGTAAATTTTTTAAAAATTGAAATCACTTCAATCACCTTTTCTGATCATAATGCTGTAAGATTAGATATCAACGACTGGAAACAGCTAGGAAAAAACACAAGCATATGGAGGCTAAACAACATGCTTCTGAATAACCAACAGATCACTGAGGAAATCAAAATACGCATAGAAACAAGTGATGTTGAAAACACAACAACCCAAAACCTATGGGATTCAGTAAAAACAGTGCCAAGAGGGAAGTTCATAGCAATACAAGCCTACCTCAAGAAGCAAGAGAAACATCAAACAACCTACATATACCTAAGCAACTAGCAAAAGAACAAAAACCCCCCAAAGTAGTAGAAGGAAATAAATCAGAAAAATCAGAGCAGAAATAATTGACAATGAAATGAAGTAGCCTATAGCAAAGATTAACACAGCTAAAAGCTGGTTCATTAAGAAGATAAAATAGACAAACCACTAGAAAGAAAGGGAGAAGACTCAAATCAATAAAATTAGAGATGAAAATGGGGGAGAAGACACATGTATCCCATTGTTCATTGCAGCACTATTTAAAATACCTCGAACATGGAAGCAATTAGATGTCCATCGACAGATGAATGGATAAAGAAGTTGTGGTACATACACACAATGGAATATTACTCAGCCATAAAGAGGAACGATCTGAGTCAGTATAATGAAATGGATGGACCTAGAACCTGTTATACAGAGTGAGGTAAGTCAGAAAGAGAAAGATAAATATTATATTCTAATGCATATATATGAATATATATGAATATCTAACACATATATAAGAATCTGGGGAAATGGTACTGAAGAATTTATTTACAGGGCAGTAGTAGAGAAACGGACATAGAGAATAGACTTATGGACATGGGGAGAGGGGAGGAAAGGGTAAGATGTATAGAAAGAGTAACATGGAAACTTATATTACCATATGTAAAATAGATAGACAATGGGAATTTGCTGTATGGCTCAGGAAACTCAAACAGGGGCTCTGTATCAACCTAGAGGTGTGGGATGGGGAGGGAGATGGGAGGGAGTTTCAGAAGGGAGGGGATATATGTATACCTATGGCTGATTCATGTTGAGGTTTGAAAGAAAACAATAAAATTCTGTACAGTAATTATTCTTCAATTAAAAACTAAATCAATTTTTTTAAAAAGAAATGAAAATGGAGAAATTACAACAAAGCACAGAAATACAAATGATCATGTGAGACTACTATGAGCAACTATATGCCAATAAAATGGACAACTTGGAAGAAATGGACAAATTCTTATAAAACTATAACCTTCCAATACTGAACCAGGAAGAAAAGAAAATTTGAACAAACCAATCACAAGCATGGAAATCAACTATAATCAAAAATCTTCCAACAAATCAAAGTATAGGACCAGATAGCTTCAGAGGCAAATTCTAGCAAAAAATTTAGAGAAGGGATAGCACCTATCCTACTCAAACTCTTCCAGAAAATTGCAGAGGAAAGAAAGCTCCCAGGCTCATTCTATGAGGCCATCATCACCCTGATACCAAAATCAGACAAAGAAGACACACAAAAAATAAAACTACAGGCCAATATTACTGACAAACATAGATCCAAAAATCCTCAACAAAATTCTAGCAAACAGAATCCAACAGTGTAATAAAAAGATCATAAATCGTAATAATGTGGGCTTTATTCCAGGGATGCAAGCATTCTTCAGTATTCTCAAATCAATCAATGTGGTATACCATATTAACAAATGGAAAGATAAAAACCATATGATCATTTCAACAGATGCAGGAAAAGCCTTTGAGAAAATTCAACACCCATTTATGGTAAAACCTCTCCAGAAAGTAGGCACAGAAGGAACATACATCAACATAATAAAAGCCATATATAACAAACCCATAGGAAACATTATACTCCATGGTGAAAAACTGAAAGCACTTCCTCTAAAATCTGCTGGACAAGACTTCTGAGAGTCCCCTGGACAGTGAGGAGATCAAACCAAAGATTTCCAAAGTCAATCTTAAGGGAAATCGACCCTGAATACTCATTAGAAGGACTGATATCAAAGCTGAAACTCCAGTATGCTGGTCATCTGATGCGAACAGCTGACTCATTGGAAAAATCTCTGATGCTGGGAAAGATTGAGGGCAGAAGGAGAAGAGGGTGTCAGAGAATGAGATGGATGGACAGCACCACTGATGCAGCGGACATGAACTTGAGCAAATTCGGGAAATGCCTGGCATGCTGCAGTCCATGGGGTTGCAAAGAGTCAGACATGACTGGGCAACTGAACAACAACCTCTAAAATCAGAAATAGGACAAGGATGCCCACTCTCACCACTACTACTCAGCATAGTTTTGGAAGTCCTAGCCACAGCAGTCAGAGAGGAAAAATAAATCGAATCCAGATTGGAAAAGAAGTAAAACTCTCACTGTTTGCAGATGACATTATCCTCTACATAGAAAACCCTAAAGATAACCACCAGAAAATTACTAGAGTTAATCAATGAATATAACAAAGTCACAGGATATAAAATTAGTAAACAGCAATCCCTTGCATTCTGATACACTAACAATGAAAAATCAGAAAGAGACATTAAGGCATCAATCCCGTTCACCTTTGCAATGAAAGGAATAAAATACTTAGAAATAAATTTGCCTAAAGAAACAAAAGACCTGTGTACAGAAAACTACATATTCTCTTAATAGGGGAAGAAAAGGAGGATGTTGGCAACCTAGGGGAGCACAAATGAGTTTTAGAAAAGATGAATGGGTCATTAGAAGAATAGATGGGAGACAGGATAGCTTGTGACAAAGTCTGTCTGAGAGTGATGTCCATTTCTAGTGTCCTCTTCTGTGGTAAGAGTCAATCTTCCCCGGTTGATGAAAATTCCTTCTAGGAAATTTGTGACAATTGAGTTCCTTTTGGAGGATCTGTCTTTAGGTAACAAGGGAAGTTTAGAAAAACATTTCCCTGAATATGTTGTTTTTCTACCCAGGTTGGTATTCCTGAGGTGAAATGAACATTTGGAAGTTTTTAAACTTTTTTTTTCTTTTTATTCTTTTCTTTCTTTCCTCCTTTCTTTTAACTGAGGATGTCTCAGATCTGCATTTTCTCATCCATAAAGGAGAAAACTTAGCCATTAATAACTTCCTTATCTGCTTGCATTTAGCCTTTCTTACATGGAATTTATGGATTTTAAAGAGAAACATAAGATCAGATTCTAAACTTTTTCAGTAACTTGAATTTTCAGTAATTATTCTTTTATTCTAGGAGAAATAGTAAATGAACTATCGTTCTTCTAATTGGGTGGTGAGCAAAGTCTCTATCTATAATACTACATAACAGAGACTCCTAAATCTTTATTTCTATGAATGACCTGACGTAGAATATTTTATTTTCAAAGAGAATTCAATAATAAGAGGAATGAATTTCCTCCTTAACTTGCTATTTTAAAATTTTATTTATTTTTAAGTCTGCTTTATGCTTTTTGGGGTAAAATCAACTTTTTCTAGTTAAAAACCTCTCCTATGCCCTTGATGTTTGAACATTTTTACTTCTTAACATCTGCATATTTTTAGGGCCTAATGTTCAACTTCATGCTCTGTGACACTACCAACTGATTGTAGAAATATGCATTAAAATAGTGTGAATTGGCATTTCCATGTCCGGACAATGTTGACAGAAGCACTGTGATATGGGATGGCCAATATGACTTTTAAAATAATAATGACATATACTATTACCTAGCTAGGAAAATAATATGGATGATTTTTCTTATTGCCCTTTGTTCTATTTTGTTTTAATAAGTTCACCACTAAATATTAGTAAAAGTGCTATGGCTAAGAAATCAGGATCCTCTATTTTAATTTCTTTTTAAGATTTCACATAAAATCATCCATAAAAAGCCTTGCAGTTTTCTGTTAATTCTTCTGAAGGATTCTAAGCCTCAGATATGTAAGAAATGAAATTGATTAAATCTTTTTTTTATTGGCAGATACATTATAAAGTGATGGCAGGTGTTCTTAAATCAAACTCACTCATTTAGAATTATCAGGAAAATCACAAAGTGAGTCAATTACCAAGATGAGATGATGTGGTTAAAACAATCAATAATATATTTTGTTTTGTTTCTATTCCTTATCTGAAGTATATTTTATGTGGATATAATCTTTATCTCTAATTAATATTATAGCCATTGTGAAATTTCCTTTAAGTTTTAGTACTTACATTTTATTGTCCCCTGTCCTCATCATTAATAATGGCTAACTGCACTTGTTTTCCTTTAGTCAGCTGAATGTTTTTACTTTATTATCATTATTTTTTGAAAACAGCACTTTTAATGCTATACTCAGACCATAAAAAAATTGCCTCAGATAATTATGGAAGCCTTCTGAAATTTAAAATTTGTTTACATGCCCAAGTATTATAATATTTATTTCAGGCACATATCACAACCAATTTTAAATAACAAATATAAAGTAAAACACAGTTACTGAAACAATTTTTAAAAAAATCTAAAAGGAACAAAATCATTGAAAAACGTAAGCCTTAGGGGTTCCCTGGTGGCTCAGATGGTAAAGAATCCACCTGTTAATGCAGGACACCTGGGTTTGATATCTGGGTTTGGAAGATCCTCTGGAGACGGGAATTGCTACCCTTTCCAGGATTCTTACCTGGAGAATTCCATGGACAGAGGAGCCTGGCGGGCTACAGTCCAGGGGGTCGCAAAGAGTCAGACACAGCTAAGCACTTAACACTTTCACTTGGTGTTCTAACTCTTGTTATTCTGACCAGACCCCCAGTTAGAGCTAACGTTCCTTATTTTTTCAGATGTCCTCTACTTTTGCTCTTTCTCAAAATTTAACCTGAAATTAAGGAGAAAAATGAACCATATTTTGCTACTTAATAATATCTAGTATCAGGGCATGTCTACATATTTTGGCTGTGTTTACAGAGTCTCCTAATAGGCAACTTTTTCTTAACATTTTGAATTCCCTGAAGATCAAATTTGTGTTCTATGGCACCAAATAATGCTTTTCAGCTCTGTATTTTCCATTGTCTCAAGCCTTTTTACTCATGTCTTCGGATTTGTTCCTACTCACAGCACTTCTGACACCAAAAATGTAGAGGTTTTCTTTCAAATCAACCAGTTCAACAACTCTCCAGACACCACTGAGTATCTTACAATTTGATTCAGATCTGACCCCAACTACTTGGATTTAGAACAGACTCCCACAGGTTAAATGATCAATCCCACAAGATTTCCCTCCACTTCAGATGCCAGGTGCAAATCCTGGACCATGTGTAATTCTCACCAACTCCTGACTGTAAACCAGGAGTTCCCAGGACTATCTCCTCAGTAATATGCTAGAATGGCTTACAGAATTCAGGAAAACAGTTTACATACTATTACCAGTTTATTACAAAGGATATAACTCATCAACAGCCAAATGGAAGAAACTTACATATAGGGCAAGGCCTGCAGGAAGGGGCACTCAGCTTTCCTGCCCGTTCTGGCTGAGCCATTCTCCCTGCACTTCAACACATTCTTCAACCCAGAAACTCACCAATCCTGCTGTCTAGGTCTTTTTTTATGGAGGTACCAGTTCGTGATCATGTAAATCATTGGTCATTGGGGATTAACACAATCTTTAGCCTACCACCCCTCCTTGGAGGTCAAATGGGTAGAACTGAAAGTTCTAACCCTCTGCTCACACGACTGGTTCCTCTGGCACCTAGCCTCCATCTGGAAGCTATCTAGAGGCCCACCAAGAGGGACCTTATCAACTTAAACCTGGGTATGATTGAAAGCAGTTTATTATAAATAATGAAGAACTTTCCTCTAACTCTACCACTAAGGAAATTTCAAAGGTTTTAGATGCTCTGTGCCAGGAACGAGGGATGAAGGCCAGATACATATTTCTTATTATATAACCATATCATATACATTAAGCATTTTGAGGAATAGGTAGACTAAAATTTCCAAATTAAAAGTAAAAGCCATTGAAGTCTCAGAATTACACTTTGAGCACCACTGGGCCCAGGGGCTTCCCTGATAGCTCAGTTGGTAAAGAATCCGCCTGCAATGCAGGAGACCCCGGTTTGATTTCTGGGTAGGGACAATCGGCTGGAGAAGGGATAGGGTACTCATTCCAGTATTCTTGGGCTTCCCTTGTGGCTCAGCCGGGAAAGAATCCACCTGCAATGCAGAAGACCTGGGTTCAGTCCCTGGGTTAGTAAGATCCCCTGGAGAAGAGAAAGGCTACCCTCTCCAGTATTCTGGCCTGGAGAACTCCATGGACTGTGTAGTCCCTGGGGTCGCAAAGATCGGACACGACTGAGCGACTTTCACTTTCGGTCTTCCCTTGTGGCTCAGTCGGTAAAAATCTGCCTGCAATGCAGGAGGCCTGGGTTCAATTCCTGGGTGGGAAGATCCTCTGGAGAAGGAAATGGCAACCCACTCCAGTATCCTTGCCTGGAGAATCTCATGGACAGAGGAACCTGGTAGGTTCCCAGGGTCACATGAGTCAGACACGACTTAGTGGCTAAACCATCACCACCATTGGGCCCCATAAAGTCAAATCTGGTAAGCTGATGCACTCTTCCTTATCAATCAATGGGGCTATTATACAATTAATTTGATGCTATGTCATACCCTGTTATCCCCAAACAGCCACAATGAACTGATCAACTATGTCTTCTATTTTCCTTTTTATCATTACTGTTATGAATATTGTTAGGCTTCCCACTTGGCACAGTGGTAAAGAATCTGCCTGCCCGTGCAGGAGATGCAAGAGACGCGGGTTTGACACGGGTATGATCCCTGGGTTGGGAAGATGCCCTCGAGTAGGAAACGGCAACCCACTCCAGTATTCTTGCCTGCAAAACTCGATGGACAGAGGAGCCTGGAGGGCTACAGTCCATGGGTTGCGAAAGGTCAGACATGACTGAGTGCGTGCGCACACACATGCACACACACACACGCATGCACATATTAGTACCATTATTACTCTCCTTAACAAAGATATTTATGTTGAGTATATGATGTGTACTAGGCAATAGCCTAGTTTCCATTTGAAGTTAAGCCCAATAGCCTTAAGTGAGAATCAGAGAGAAAAATGGAGCAGTGCATCTAGAAAATCGAGAGAGCTTTTAAAAATTGACACTATAATTCTAGAGTTTTATAGACAAAATCTGTGTCTATAATTATAATTATAATTGCAGACTTTCATTACTCATTTTAAATATTCTGACCTTCCACAATTATTTTCTATGACTCTGATTTGAAAGGTCTGGGATTGGGTCCAGGAATTTATAGTTTTGAAAGCTCATCGAGTGATTCTTCTGTGCAACTAATTTGCAAACCCTTTAATCATACAGGTGGAGAGATTAAAGCCAAGAGGGTAAAGTAACTTATCCTTTTAAGGTGAAATTTCACCATTACAACTTACATGTTTAGAACTTCAAGACTTCTCAGTCATTAATATTTTAACTGAAATATTTTCAAGAATGGCTGTGTCAACTAAAGGACAGTAAGATCAAGGAGTAAAACTCAAGATATGTAATTAGGGGGAGATGATATTCCCAGAGGGACAAAAATAATGAGATTAAATTTATTTTCACTTACATTATTGTATTTCAGAGAGGCAGTGACCCAGAAAAGAGGTAAAAGAGGCAGTCTTTGCACTGTTATAGGTTACAAAGATAAATATAAAGATAATGTAACTGAGGATCTTAACGTTTCAGTGACTACCTACAATCACACAATTTTGTGCCAGAACTCTGTCATAAACCCCAAGTCAGTACATCAAATACCACAATCTTCTGACATCTGATGCTCAGGGATTGTCTAATTTCCAATTTTACCTCAGACCGAACACTGTAGTCGGGAATATATACCCAAGGGAGCTAATACTGAAAAGAAATTTTTTGAAGAGCTTTATCTGTACCTTGTACAAATCTTAAAATATAATGTGTTTTAAAATATTTAATATTTCATAGCTGTTAAAAGGGGCTTCCCCAGTGGCTCAGTGGTAAAGGATCCTCTTACGATGCAGGAGAGGAGGGCTCAGTCCCGGACTGGGAAGATCCCCTGGAGGAGGGCATGGCAGTCCACTGCAGTGTTCTGGCCTGGAGAAGCCCTCGTGGACAGAGGAGCCTGGCGGGCTACAGTCTATAGGGTGGCAACGATTGGACACGCTGAAGCAACTGAACACGGCACAGCACTTAGCTGTCAAAAATGTCCCATAAATGTCTTCAGCTCAGTCACATCCTTCGATTTACTTTTTGCTGTCTTTCCTTCAAGCAAGTTTACTTTAAAACTGTAACCATATTATTTGTCAACTTCTTTCCATGTCGTGGATATTGTGTTTATTTTTTAATACAGTTTCATGGGTATTTTATTTATTCAACCCCACTCTCCCAGTTCATCCTACCTTCTCTCCCCATCTCAGTACCCATATGATTGTTCTTGCATTTGTTCTCTACATCTCTCTACTTATGCTTTGCAAATAAGTTTATCGGTATCATTTTTTCTGGATACTATGTTTAAAACCAATCTCTGTCCCATTGATATGCCATAATTTAGAGACCAAAACAAATGCTAAACATAAAACAAAGGAATAAAATACTTTTTATTATATTCTATTTTCTTTTCTAGCAGAATATGTCAGGCAATAACAGGGTAGAATTCCCAGAAGTGCTGATAAAATTTCTTAGCCACAGTCCTTAATCTGACATTCAAGCCCTCTATGATCTGTCTCAATACCTTTATTTCCAAACTTCTTCCTCCTGCTCTTCTCATATCTATCACTTTCCCCTCATGAACTGAATATGCGTGCTCCCCCCACCCCGCCCCCAGTCATATACTGAAACCAAATGCCCACTGTGGTGGTATTAGGAAGATGAGGTAAGTAGCATTAGATGAGGTCATAAGGGTGAAACCCACATGATTGGGGTTAGTGCCCTTATAAGGGTCACAAGACAGTTTGTTTCCTCTTTCTACTCTCTTCCATGTGAGAATACAAGTCAGCAGTTTGCAAATCGAAAGAGAGCTCATCAGAATTCAACGGTATTGGCACCCTGATCCTGGATTTCCAGCCTCGGAAATACAAGAAATGAATTTCTGTTGTTTATAAACCTCATCTATGGTGAATTAAGACATTTCACCTGAGCAATTCGGGCTATCCAGGTGGTACAGTGGTAAAGAATCTGCCTGACAATACAAAAGCAGCGAAAGACATCAAGAGTTAAAAAAAAAAAAAAAGATTTCATCCCTGGGTAGGGAAGATCCCCTGGAGAAGGAAATGGCAATCCACTGCAGTATTTTCGCCTGGGAAATTCCATGAATAGAGGAGCCTGGTGAGCTATGATCCACAGGGTCACAAAGGTTGCAGCTGAGCACGCACGATGCACCTGAACAATTCAGTTTTCCCATGTAGTTCCTGCTCTTTTTACAAGAACACTTTCGCACATTCTGTTCATCTTCTCAATTTCTGGGGTATTTAAATGCTCCCTGTCTTTCAAAGTGTATTGCAAACATAGCTTCTTTATTTCCCTCAGTGAAGGCCATTCTCTTGCTTGTATATATGACATTTATAATTTCTACCCTAAACTATGGTTCCTTCTGGTCATTGCTTCTCTTACAGAAAGTGCTTCATAGAGTTGTAAATTATTCCTTGAATAAATTACTGAATTGATGAAATAACTAGTGACCAGATTTTTAAATTTAGGATTCAAATTTAACTTTGTTCATTATTATTAAACATCTTAGTATAAGCCCAAGTTTCCAAAGCCTGCCCCCCTCCAAAAAATGTGCAAGAAAACAAATCTCTTTGATTTCTGTCATTTTTAATTTTTTTTCTTAATGTGATTGCTATGAAGGTCACTAGTACCTATTTTTTAAGACAGTTAAGAAGAGGGTGAGCAATTCAGTTTGACAATTGTGGTCCTTGAGCCAATATTTTCCAATTCGCTTTTCCCATGCCCATATTCTAAATTAGCTAAGCACAAGGAGATGCCTTAGATATAGCAGTTTATTTAAGATAAGAAACTGCTATCTTAATAATTAGTAAAATGCAATAATCATCCCTTGTTATGGTTCCATTTTATCTAAATATGATAAAAGATACAGAATTATCTCACTCAAAATAAAAATTGAAAAAAATACTTATTTTAAAAAGCTTAGAAATTCCCAGTTATTTTTCAACATTTTCTCTTAATGATTTTTCTTTCTGAATCTGCAATTGAGGGAGATATGTCTTATAAACTAAGCACATTTAAACAGTTATTCATCTAATGTTTAACAGTTAATTACAAAAGAGGCTAAAATTATAAGGGTGTGTATGTTTTTTTCTAAACATTCTGCATTTGTCAAGAAATACCTTAAATTGTATTTCTAAGAATTTTCATGATAAATGAGAATCTTCACTTTAAATATAAAACGCTAAAATAAGATAAGGAAAGTAAAGGAGGACACGGAAGCCTGGTGTGCTACAGTCCATGGGATCTCAAAGAGTTGGACATAACTTAGTGGCTGAAAAACAAGGGCATTAGATAATATAACATGTTATAATATGTTGGGAAAATACTGTGCTAGTAGGGAAATTATTGTGCTGTGTACTTAGGATTCTTTTGTCGGTTATAAGTTCAGTTCAGTCGCTCAGTCGTGTCCAACTCTTTGCAACCCCATGGACTGCAGCACACCAGGCTTCCCTGTGCATCACCAACTCCCGGAGCTTGCTTAAACTCATGTCCATTGAGTCAGTGATGCCATCCAAACATCTCATCCTCTGTTGCCCCCTTTTCTTCCCACCTTCAATCCTTCCCAGCATCAGGGTCTTTTCCAATGAGTCAGTTCTCCCCATCAGGTGACCAAAGTATTGGAACTCCAGCTTCAGTATCAGTCCTTCCAATGAATATTCAGGACTGATTTCCTTTAGGATGGACTGGTTGTATCTCCTTGCAGTCCAAGAGACTCTCAAGAGTCTCCCCCAACACCACAGTTCAAAAGCATCAATTCTTCAGTGCTCAGCTTTCTTCACAGTCCAACTCTCACATCCATACATGATTACTAGAAAAACCACAGCCTTAACTAGATGGACCTTTGTCTTTTTGATATGTCTTTTTGATATGCTCTCTAGGTTTGCCATATGCAGAGTACATCATGAGAAACGCTGGACTGGAAGAAACACAAGCTGGAATCAAGATTGCCGGGAGAAATATCAATAACCTCAGATATGCAGATGACACCACCCTTATGGCAGAAAGTGAAGAGGAACTAAAAAACCTCTTGATGAAAGTGAAAGTGGAGAGTAGAAAAGTTGGCTTAAAGCTCAACATTCAGAAAATGAAGATCATGGCATCCGGTCCTGTCACTTCATGGGAAATAGATGGGGAAACAGTGGAAACAGTGTCAGAGTTTATTTTTGGGGCTCCAAAATCACTGCAGATGGTGACTACAGCCATGAAATTAAAAGACACTTACTCCTTGGAAGAAAAGTTATGACCAACCTAGATAGCATATTGAAAAGCAGAGACATTACTTTGCCAACTAAGGTCCATCTAGTCAGGGCTATGGTTTTTCCAGTAGTCATGTATGGATGTGAGAATTGGACTGTGAAGAAGGCTGAGCACCAAAGAATTGATGCGTTTGAGCTGTGGTGTTGGAGAAGACTCTTGAGAGTCCCTTGGACTGCAAGGAGATCCAACCAGTCCATTCTGAAGGAAATCAGCCCTGGGATTTCTTTGGAAGGAATGATGCTAAAGCTGAAACTCCAGTACTTTGGCCACCTCATGTGAAGAATTGACTCATTGGAAAAGACTCTGATGCTGGGAGGGACTGGGGGCAGGAGGAGAAGGGGACGACAGAGGATAAGATGGCTGGATGGCATCACTGACTCGATGGACGTGAGTCTGAACTGAACTGAACTAGGTTTGTCATAACTTTTTCCTAAGGAGTAAGCATCTTTTAATTTCATGGCTACAGTCACCATCTGCAGTGATTTTGGAGCCCAAGAAAATAAAAGCTGTCACTCTTTCCATTTCTTCCCCATCTATTTGCCATGAAGGATGGGACTGGATGCCATGATCTTAGTATTTGGAATGCTGAGTTTTAAGCCAGCTTTTTCACTCTCCTCCTTCACTTTCATCAAGAGGCTTTCTTTGCATTCTGCCATAAGGGTGATGCATCTGCATATCTGAAGTTATTGATATTTCTCCCAGCAATCTTGATTCTGAAAATATTTCTCCTGGCAATTTTTATGATAAGTTTTAAGTTACATTTAAATAAACTGATGGTGTGTGGTAAGTATCTGTGTGTAAATCAGAGTATGTCTTATTGATGCTATGGGATATAACTAGTTATGTGACAAATTCTGTAGTAATATCAGCATGAAAGTGAAAGCATTAGTTGAAAAATGAAGTAAATAACAGCAGGCCTTAAATCAAAATGTCAATTTGTTTCTACATATTTGTTCTAAAGGAAAAAATCACCAATGTGAACAATGATTTAGCAACTCAGCAACATTTAAAACCTCAACAATATTTACTACAAGAAAAATTGGAAGCAGCCAGTCGCTAACAAAAGTAAAACCTTTAAATTATGACTTCTATATAATGGAATAGAATGCAACATAATGGGTCTTCCCAGGTAACTCGGCAAAGAATCTACCTGAAAATACAGGAGACATAAGAGACCCTGGGTCAGGAAGACACCCTGGAGGAGCAAATGGCAACCCACTCCAGTGTCCTTGCCTGGCAAAGTCCATGGACAGAGAAGCCTGGTGGGCTGCAGGCCATGGAGTCACAGAGTCAGACATGACTGGTGACTATGCACGCACACAGAATGCAAAGTAAGAGCACAGAGCACTGTTCATGTTACGTTAATTTTAAAGTCAGATTCTACCTATGTTTTCCTCTAGAAGTGTTATAGTTTCTGACCTTACATTTAGGTCTTTAACCCACTTTGAGCTTACTTTTGTATATGATGTTAGGGAATATTCTAATTTCATTCTTTTACATGTAGCTGTGCAGTTTTCCCAGCACAATTTATTGAAGAGGCTGTCTTTTCTCCTTTATATATTCTTGCTTCCTTTGTCAAAGATTAGGTGCCCATAGATACATGGGTTTATCTCTGGGCTTTCTATCTTTTTCCATTCTATATTTCTGGTTTTGTGTCAGTACCATCCTGTCTTGATCACTGTAGCACTGTAGTATAGTTGGAAGTCAAGAAGGTTGATTCCTCCAGGTCCGTTTTTCTTTCTCAAGATTACATTTGCTATTCAGGGTGTTTTATGTTTCCATACAAAATGCCAAATTTTTTGCTCTAGTTCTGTGTAAAATGCCCTTGATAATTTGATAGGGAATGCATTTAATCTGTAGACTGCTTTAAGTAATATAGTTATTTTCATAACAATTATTCCTCCAATCCAAGAATGTGATATATCTCTCCATCTTTTTGTATTATCTTTGATTTCTTTCATTAGTATCTTATAGGTTTATGTATACAGGTCTTTTGTCTCCATAGGTAGGTTTATTCCTAGAGATTTTATTCTTCTTGTTGCAATAGTGAAAGGGATTGTTTCCTTAACTATTCTTTCTGATTTTTTTGTTGATAATGTATAGGAATGCAAGGGAGTTCTGTGTATTGATTTTGTATCCTGCAAATTTACTATATTTATTAATTAGCTCTAGTAATTTTCTGATGATTTCTTGCACAGTTGGTGGGAATGTAATTTGATACAATCATTATGGAGAACAGTATTTTCCTCCTAATCCTAAAGAAAGGCAATGCCAAAGAATGTTCAAACTACTGCACAAGTACACTCATCTCACATGCTAGCAAAGTAATGCTCAAAATTCTCCAAGCCAGGCTTCAAAAGCATGTGCACTGTGAACTTCCAGATGTTCAAGCTGGATTTAGAAAAGGCAGAGGAACAAGAGATCAAATTGCCAACATTCATTGGATCATCAAAAAAGGAAGAGAGTTCCAGAAAAATATCTACTTCTGCTTTATTGACTATGCCAAAGCCTTTGACTATGTGGATCACAACAAAATGTGGAAAAATCTTAATGAGATGGAATACCAGACCATCTCACCTGCCTCCTGAGAAATCTGTATGCAGATCAGGAAGCAGTAGTTAGAACTGGACATGAAACAACAGACTGATTCCAAACTGGGAAAGAAGTACATCAAGGCTGTATATTGTCACCCTGATTACTTAACTTCTATGCAGGGTGCATCGTGCAAAATGCTGGGCTGAATGAAGCACAAGCTGGAATCAAGATTACCAAGAGAAATATCAATAGCCTCAGATACACACATGACACCACCCTTATGGCAGAAAGTGAAGTGGAACTAAAAAGCCTCTTGATGAAAGTGAAAGAGGAGAGTGAAAAAGTTGGCCTAAAGCTCAACATTCAAAAAGCTAAGATCATGGCATCTGGTCCCATCACTTCATGGCAAATATATGGGGAACAATGGAAACAGTGACAGACTTTATTTTCTTGGGCTTCAAAATCACTGCAGGTGGTGACTGCAGCCATGAAATTAAAAGACACTTGCTCCTTGGAAGAAAAGCTATGACAAACCTAGACAGTGTATTAAAAAGCAGAAACATTACTTTGCCAACAAAATTCCATCTAGTCAAGGCTGTGGTTTTTCCAGTAGTCGTGTATGGATGTGAGAGTTGGACCATAAAGAAAGCTGAGCACTGGAGAATTGATGGCTTTGAACTGTGGTGCTGGAGAAGACTCTTGAGAGTCCCTTGGACTGCAGGGAGATCCAACCAGTCCATCCTGAAGGAGATACCCCTAAAGGAATATTCACTGGAAGGACTGATGCTGAAGTGAAACTCCAGTACTTTGGCCAACTGATGCGAAGA
Source organism: Redunca redunca (assembly GCA_006410935.1). Classification (NCBI taxonomy): domain Eukaryota; kingdom Metazoa; phylum Chordata; class Mammalia; order Artiodactyla; family Bovidae; genus Redunca; species Redunca redunca. The sequence continues at coordinate 539,973 of SJYQ01000329.1, read as the reverse complement.
ACTGACTCATCAGAAAAGACCCTGATACTGGGAGGGAATGGGGGCAGGAGGAGAAGGATATGACAGAGGATGAGATGGTTGGGTGGCAACACCGACTTGATGGACATGAGTTTGAGCAAGCTCTGGGAGTTGGTGATGGACAGGGAGACCTGGCATGCTGCAGTCCATGGGGTCACAAAGAAGCAGACACAACTGAGCGACTGGACTGAACTGAAAGCTGTAAGGGGAACTGAAAATACAATGAACTTTACCTACGAAGTTATGTGACCACTTAAAACTTGGGAGAGAACCACTGGCCCATTAGTAAAATGAACATAAGAAAGAGAAGAATAGGTTCTGCAAAAATTTAGCATTCTGCCAAGAGTTGCATAAAAATACTATTTTTATGTATCAGATAGACACAATACTTATGTCTAGATGATGAGATAACGACTTATTTTTAGATTTTTTTTCAACCACTTTATTTTTCCAATTTTACTTTATGATACTGAATATTTTTCTAAAAATCCTTCTGAAATTCCTTAAGACATCCTTTTTGGTCTCAGTCAGTTCAGTTCAGTCACTGAGTCGTGTCCGACTCTTTGTGACCCCCTGAATCGCAGCACACCAGGCCTCCCTGTCCATCACCAACTCCCGGAGTTTTGTGGAAAATAATTGTAAATGGTTCATGTGTGCTGTTAAAGAATATGTTTTCTACTAATTGGGTTCATATATATCTTTTTTCATGTATATCTGTAGCATCAATTTTGATAATATGTTTTTCAAATCTTCAGTTCCTGTACTAATTTTTGCCTAAGAGTATACAAAACCTTCTACAAAAATTATGAACTTAAATGTTTTTTGTTATAATAACATAATTTTTTCCTATATTTTGAGACAATGTTGTTATTTCAAATAAGTGTATCATTGCTTATACTTTTAGTGAAAGTTTTCTTTTGTCATTATGTACTAAAACCATTACTATTAACAGTTGCATTAAATTCTATTTTGTCTGAAATTAATATTGCTACACAAACTCTTTTGCCTAGTATTTGCTTAGCAAATATTTTTCTATTTCTGTGTTTTTAGTGTTTCTAAGTCATATCGCTGTGTGTGTGTGTTAGTCACTCAGTCATGTCTGAATCTATGACCCTGTGGACAGCAACCCTCCAGGCCCTTCTGTCCATGGAATTCTCCAGGCAAGAGTTTCCATTTTCTCCTCCAGGGCCTCTTCCAGGCCCAGGGACCAAAACTGAGTCTCCTGAACTGCAGGCAGATTCTTTACCATCTGAGCCACCAGGGAATGTAACTTCACATATGTAAATGTATATACATATATGTGCACTGAACTGAACTGAACTGCACATATATCTTGTTTGCTCTATAATTTCTTTTCTTATATAATCTAATTTTTGATAAGCATCAGTTCAGTTCAGTTCAGTCGCTCAGTCATGATAAGTATACTTCTATCAATTTTTGTCTTTATTTTTTATTTTTGCTTGTATTGCTGCTTTTTCTGCAATCTATTGGGTTGAGTTAATGTTTTTCTTTTTAATTCTCCCAAAGGACCCACTTATTCAGAAATTATGTACTTTTTATTCTTTACCTTTTTTCCCTTCTTTAATAGATAAGTAGGGTTTTTTAGATCATCTTTTTTTCACAAATCAGTTTTGGTAAGCTGATTGCCTTGATCTATTGAATTTAGCAGCATTAAATTTTTCGTAACCTATCTTTTCATAACCTTTCCTTGAAATGTTTGTGGCATTTGGAGAGGGTGAAATTCTAACATCCCCAAGCACCACTCAGCAGCCAGGTATCTTAACTGTGCTCTGAACTTCTCCATAGCAACCACGACCTGCAAACGCAGCTCAGTCTCATCTTCTGCTCTTTAAACAGCTAAGTTTAATTTTTTAACATGGATACCTAACGATGTTTTTAGTTAATCAATATCTTGATCATCCTCTTGAATAATCAAATGACTGTGGAGTCCTGCAGCCCTGATTTTCCATCCTCGACTACTTCTGTATCATCGCAACCCAGTAAGCAACAGAACCTATGTCTGAATTTCAAAACGGGGTTTTCCCAGCTCCATCTGCCATATTGACATGAGGGTTATTTTAGAAATGTTCTCTCATAAACTTTTATATTGTACAAAAACAACACCAAAAAATAATCGGTTATTTTATAGGGAGAGTTCAGTTCAGTTCAGTCGCTCAGTCATGTCCGACTCTTTGCAACAGGGACAGCAACACGCCAGGCCTCACTGTCCATCACCAACTCCCTGGAGTTTACCCAAACTCCTGTCCATCGAGTCGGTGATGCCATCCAACCATCTCATCCTCTGTCATCCCCTTCTCCTCCCGCCTTCAATCTTTTGCAGCATCAGGGTCTTTTCAAATGAGTCAGCTCTTTGCATCAGATGGCCAAAGTATTGGAGTTTCAGCTTCAACATCAGTCCTTCCGGTGAACACTCAGGACTGATCTCCTTTAGGATGGAAAGGTTTGATCGCCTTGCAGTCCAAGGGACTCTCAAGAGTCTTCTCCAACACCACAGTTCAAAAGCATCAATTCTTTGGCACTCAGCTTTCATTATAGTCCAACTCTCATATCCATACATGACTACTAGAATAACCATAGCCTTGACTAGACACACCTTTGTTGACAAATTATAGGGAAAAGAGACAGTTAAATAAGATTTTATAATTTGTGAGAGTCAAGAGATATAAGACAAAAGACAATATGTCTCATGTGAATATGAACACTCAAATTGTCCTAATTTTAGACAACTGCTTAAGCAACCAGTAAACAGCAAACAATTTGAAGATAGAAAATGGTAAAATTAGAAAAGGGCAGTGTGTCTCTTTTTTTTCTTTTTCTAAAAGAACAGTGTCAAAGCTTTGTTTCCATCATCATCCTTACTTCCTTATTATCTTATAAGGGTGTACTTTGGAGCATGATTTATAGATTTCAATGCCTAAAGCTGAGGATCATGAAAAAGGAGGAAGGATCTAGAAGCTAAGCCTCCCCATCTCATCTCAGCTGTATTTCCATCTAACCTCAGAGCTTAATCAAAGCGTTGCCTAAGGAAGTGACATTGTTGAGAGGTTCCAAAAGCTCTGCCTGCTACCAGATCTGCCCATTCCCCACTCAGCCTAAAATATAAAAAATAAAAATCATCAAAACACTTCATTTCAATCAATTTGTTTTAAAACACCAAGTATTTAGTGGCCCAACATAAAACATATTCTGCATATTAATATGTAGAATACAATTCATAATGTTTTCTACTTATCCTCATTTGGGTTTAATCAATACATTCGTTTTTCTTTTTTTTTTTTCCCCTTGTCAAAACAGCTGAGCTGGAGTCCACTATGATAATCACAGTCAGGAACCAATTTACATCTGAAAGGTATATTTACTAAAGTCAAGAACCTAAAGTAGAGCATGTTTCTGGTAATATATGAACTAAGACTATATAATTGAGATTTACCCTTTTTGACTGCAGCGTTTAAGATAAACTTCTAGATATCTCAATAACAATGATGATAACTTTAGAGTCATTTCCGTGAAAGTATAAGAAACGGCACTTGTATTCATCACATTCTTATAAGTGATTACTATAAGGCCATCTTACAAGGGAAGAAATTGAGACTATGAGAAAATATGTGACTTGCACAATATCATACATTAAAATATGGCAGTACTGGAATTCTTCCTGATTTCAAAGGTGTGCATTCAGCAATGAAACTAAGTTACCTCCCTCTTCTGAAACATTCACACACCATCTATACCTTTCTCTGTTCCATTCCCAAAAGGACTCCAAGAGCTCATACCCTTTGTTTGTTTTTCCTATACCAAATACATTTGGTACAGCAAGACCATGGTGTATAATTCTCACATATGCCTCAACACGGGTACAACTGAAACCTTTAATTAGCATGAGCACACTCTAAGTGATATTGTTCAATGTGAAAGGCGATGTTGAAATCAAAATTGTCACCAGGTCTGAAATAGCTGATTTTGTAACAAGTGTAACATAAGCAGTTGGTGGCAGTTTTTGGATCTTTTCCAGCGAAGAGGGCCCCGTGAGAGTGGCAACTTTTTGTCTATTGCTTACTTTAGATAGCAGTCAGTAAGAATTTGGATAGTTAAAGTGTTCAATTTTTTCCTGGCATTTAGCAAGTAGAAAAAATGTCAGCACATTTCTTGACAATACCAATTTTATCATCCTTAAAGGGCTAAGATAGTCTGCTTTTTGTTGAAATCATTTGAAAAGAATCTCTAGCACTCTCAGTTTAAAGAATACTTCTTTTTTGCTTCTTATGTAAAAGATTTACTGAGTGAAAGAGATGACTTTGTCATTTTTAAGACTGTCTTTTGCCTCTTTCCCAAGTGTTAGCAAGCATCAACAATAAAAAAAATATTAAAAGTAAACACTATTTAGAAAAGACCTAATTTCAAGCACTACAATGGTCCATATTTAAGACTCACTGGATTCTTACCTCTCTTCTCACTGTTCTCCTTACCTGACTTCTTTTATATTTTTTAGCCCACTGATGATCTAGCATATTTCTGAATAGAAATATCCATATATACAAATACCCAGATTTCTTTTTCTTTTCTTAAACATCAATACACAAATATTCAAAGCAAATGCTGTTAGCTTCTCTTCATAAAATGTTTGCAAACATTCAAAAAATGTTATGCTTGACTTGTAATCTATATTAGAAAAAAAATGATGATAGTAAATTCTATTTTCTCTTATGGATAAAAGGATTCTTACTCTTAGTATTTATTAACAAAGGTGTCCAATGGCAATAAAGTGTTATAGCTCATTCATATAGTATTTCATTCTCATAATATATTTGTTAATTTGGTGAAGATTAAAGAATTTATTAAGAGAAAGGCTTATTTTCAAAGGGAAGCATTATACACAAAATGCTTCAGTGAGTTAGTGCTTTGTAGCTCAATGACTGCCATAAAAATTGCTGGAATATGTTAAAAATTAGAGAAAAGCAGAAAGTGTTTGCTATGGTGAGAAGGCAACTGTTCAATTAAATAGTTGGTTTCATAGAAACAGAAGCTTAAATAAGTCAATTCATCTTTTTTAATAAACTTGGTCCAACTCAAAGGGTTTGTTTGGTCAGGTTTTCTTCTTACATTTGGAGAAATTAGAATATGTTCTGAGATTATGTTGAAACAGGAGAACAAGGGAAACATCAACTGAAGCAGTGCACACGACCTAATCTCACATATACACAGACCCCCCCTTGCACACAAGCATGCCCTCAGTTGCCCACAACTGAATATGAGCCTAAAATTCAAATAATAATCAAACATATGCATGTTTCCCAATCTTTGATAGTCAAATATTAAAAAAAAAAACAAAGTAAATAAAATGTTTATGTTTCAAAATATACACAGTGAAAAGTACAATACCTGACACACTGGTAATTACAAAAATCATTCACATATTTGTCATATTTGAGAAATAAAGCTCAATAACTAGGATCTATGAATAACTCATGATATCATGTATTTTGACTGTAGAGATGAACAAAAACCTTAAAATAATCAGCTTACAACTGTTGTGATGTCTGCTCCTTTACAAAAATTTGTGACAATTCAGAAAAATATATTGATGTCCATTTATCTCAACTGTCATACGACCCAGATGGTTACTAAGCAGTAAAATTAATCCTCCCAAGAAAGGGCTACTCAGATTGTCTTATCTGCTTCTGCAGTCTGGGTTATCCTCTCAAAAATACTCTATTCTGACTGAAAGGAAAATTGTCCGTTTTTAAGGTAAAATTTGACGGAATTGTTTATGGAAAGAATAGATTTTTTAAGAAATTCATTCAGTTCAACATAAAAAAAAATTGCATGTTTTCAAGAAATAACAACTGAAGGTGAAATATTTGGAAATCCTTGGGAGTTATCTAAAATAAATTACTGACTCTTGAAGAATGTATTTGACTCTATGCAGTATAAACTGGAGTGTCTATCTTACCATTATTCACTAATTTGATCATGAGGCCATATTGTGATACCCAGGCAGATCAAACTTGGAATTCATATTTTCATTTTTGGCAGTGACTCAGACATTTAGAATTGAGAACGTTCTGGCAAGGTTTCTGGATGATGCCAAGCTATATCTTTATATGACAGACTTAGATTTAAACATTTTTAAATCATTCAAAGTCTTTTAAATTTATTTTAATTTCATATTTAGAAAAAGTAAGAGAGTCACCTGTTGGGTATTCCATTGCAGAGAAGAAACAAGTAGAAAGCTCCGATGTGACATAGGAAAGGGGAGTACCGGCTTTGGAATTAAATTGGGGTTCTAACCATGACTCACTTCTCACACTTCTCACATGTAATATTATATCACTCCTCTATTTTCATTAGATTTAATTTACTCTCAGTGAAATGGCAAAAATAGCATATGCCTTAAAGGGTTCAACCAGCTATAAAGATAACGTGTTAAGGATAAGCATTATTCTTCAAGGTGTTTGATAACAAATAGCTTGACTTTGCTATTTTTATTGAACTGATTTTGATCGATTTCAGGAAATCCCAGCCAAATAAGTTCCTGAGATCTGTATTCACACAGATTTCTTGGCTCCATATGCTCTTCTCTAAGTTTTTATAATGTTGTTTAAGTTATGTCTCTTTTGCAACCCTATGGACTGTAACCTGCCAGATTCCTCTGTCCGTGGGATTTCCCAGACAATGATACTGGAGTGGGTTTCCATTTTCCTCTCCAGGAAATCTTCCCAACCCAGGGATCAAACCCACAGTCCCTGCATTGAATTTTTTTACCACTGAGCTATCAGGTTTATCTAATATATGAAGGTAAATAGAATCAAAGCCCAGATATGTATATTGAATGCTAAAGTCTTCAATATTTTTAATATTCATTCTGTGACAGAGACAAAAGATATTTGGCAGATACCAAGAAGAGAACTAACTTGACTTGTATAAGTTGCAATACTATATTTCAGAGTCCATGGTAGCCACATGGCCAAAGTTAAAATTTTCAGCCTTGCAAGGAAGTCAGGGAACAGGCTAAATAGAAGGGTACCTTTTTGTGGTTTTGTTTTGTTTTTGCCTGGCCACGTGGCTTATGTGATCTTAGTTCCCCAACCAGGAATTGAACTCTGGTCAAAGCAATGAACATCCAGAATCCTAACCACTAGACCACCAGGGAACGCTGATAAAGGGGTAATTATAGTTTCATTCCAGGAATAACACTCACTTGAAATTAAATACTAGTCTACAAACTAAACTTTAAAATGCAACAAAAGACATCACTATTAGTCTGGAAGAATGCTTTAACATATGATTTAAAAATATAATTATGGCTACATCGATTTTGATTAGACAGAACAATAGAAAATCCAGCTTTGTTCTTACAGAGGAGCCAGTCAGGCAAAAGAAGTAAGTTTTAGTTAAATATTGTATTTAATAAATACAATTAAAGTATCTGAACATTAATAAGCACCTACTTGGATTTCAGAAGGATTATGCATAGAAATTTTTGTAAGAATTAATCCTGTTGCCAACTGAGATATCAATTTTAAAAAACATATTAAAAATAAAATAGTTCTTTCAAATAGTGAGGAAAAAACGATTTGCATACAACCAATTACTTCGGAAATCTATCAGCCCTCTATAGTTGTTTAGCAAATGTTGCTATATTTTAGCAACATTGCCAAAGCTTCCAGACTTGATTTCAATCCAAAATTTTTAGCATAACTCAGCACTTTAGAAACAAAGGGAAAAGGTAAACCCAGTGCACATGTAGATTTCTACAACATTTAATGTGTAACAGCATAGTTACAGCACGTTAGTCATCAAAGTAATCAGCCTACCAAAAAATGCTAAAGAAACCTGAAGGCAAGCTGAATATTTCTGTTCAGTCCTCTCACAACACATATTACAAAGGCTTCAATATGCATAATAAATATACTCATTTCATGAGTATTATTAGTTATATTGGGGGGGGTGGTGAGGAATTAATCAATCATCAAATACTTAACCATACACCCAACAAACTACTAAACTATTTGAGTGGGGAAAAAATTTAGAATAGTAAGATTGGTCTCCTGTTTCAGGGACATAACTATTCTTTTTTGTCGTTCAATTCAGTTCAGTCCCTCAATGGTGTCTGACTCTTTGCAACCCCATGGACTGCAGCACACCTTGCTTCCCTGTCCATCACCAACTCCCAGAGCCTACTCAAAACTCATGTCCATCGAGTTGGTGATGCCATCCACCCATCTCATCCTCTGTCAATCCCTTCTCCTCCTGCCCACAATCCCTCCCAGCATCAGGGTCTTTTCCAATGAGTCAGTTCTTCATATCAGGTCCCAAAGTATTGGAGTTTCAGTTTCAGCATCAGTTCTTCCAATGAATATTTAGGACTGATTTCCTTTAGGATTGACTGGTTTGATCTTCTTGCAGTACAAGGGACTCTCAAGAAAAAGCATCAGTTCTTCAGCACTCACTCTCTTTGTAGTCCAACTCTCACATCCATACATGACTACTGGAAAAACCATAGCTTTAACTAGATGGACCTTTGTTGGCAAAGTAATGTTTCTGCTTTTTAATATGCTGTCTAGGTTGGTCATAGCTTTCCTTTCAAGGGGCAAGTGTCTTTAAATTTCATGGTTGCAGTCCCATCTGCAGTGATTTTAGAGCCCTCCAAAATAAAGTTTATCACCGTTTCCATTGTTATCCAATTTATTTGCCATGAAGTGATGAGACTAGATGCCATGATCTTACTTTTATGAATGTTGAGTTGTAAGCCAACTTTTTCACTCTCCTCTTTCACTTTCATCAAGAGGCCCTTTAGTTCTTCTTTGCTTTCTGCCATAAGAGTGGTGTCATGTGGGTATCTGAGGCTATTGATATTTCTCCTGGAAATCTTGATTCCAGCTTGTGCTTCATTCAGCCCAGCATTTTGCATGATGTACCCTGCATATAAGTTAAATAAACAGGGTGACTATATACAGCCTTGACATACTCCTTTCCCAATTTAGAACCAGTCTGTTGTTCCATGCCCAGTTCTAACTATTGCTTCCTGATCTGCGTACAGATTTCTGAGAAGGCAGGTGAGGTGGTCTGGTATTCCCATCTCTTTAAGAATTGTTCTCAGTTTGTTGTGATCCACAGAGTCAAAGGCTTTGGCATAGTCAATAAAGCAGAAGTAGATGTTTTTCTGGAACTCTCTTGCTTTTTCGATGATTCAACAGATGTTAGCAATTTGATCTCTGATTTCTCTGCCCTTTCTAAATCCAGCTTGAACATCTGGAAGCTCACAGTTCATGTACTGTTGAAGCCTGGCTTGGAGAATTTTGATCACTACTTTACTAGTGTGTGAGATGAGTGCAATTGTGCAGTAGTTTGAACATTCTTTGACATTGCCTTTCTTTGGGATTGAAATGAAAACTGAGTTTTTCCAGTCCTTTGGCCAGTGCTGAGTTTTCCAAATTTGCTGTCATATTGAGTGCCGAACTCTGGCCACTCCCCTCCATAAGTTACATTTCAGTAATTGGCAATCTTTCAGGAAACATTTATTAAATAGCTACCACATGTCAGGCTAACTATGTAAAGATGCCAAATAAGACATAGACCTTCAAGTGTTTAAAATTCAATGAGAGAGGACTTCCTTGGTGACTCAGTGGTAGGGATCCACCTGGCCATGCAGGAGACACAGGTTCAAGCCCTGTGTCTGGGAAGACCTCACATGATGCAGAGCAACTAAGCCCATGCTTCCTGCAGCTACAGAGTAGTCCCCACTCGCCATAACTAGAGAAAAGCCCGCACAGGAGTGAAGGTCCAGCACAGCCGAAAATAGATCCATAATTTTCAAAAATTCAGTGGGAGAAGCAACTCAAAAGGGAAAATTGCAAAACCATCTGTTGATAGAGATAGAGACATAGAGATATACAAGAGGAGCTCCTCCTTAAATGTGTCTACACAGATCTCAGTAATTTCCACAGTACCATGTGAGGTAAGCAATGGGGTTATTAATGCTACCTTAAGGATGAGGAAATTGGACTCAGAAAGCTTGGGTAGTATGCCCATAGTCATATAAGCCTAAAGCAGAAATATAGGCTTAACTTCTCCTCCATTTTATGCTTTACTAACATTACTTGTCCATAATGCACAGAGGACTTAGGAAGCAAAGGTGGGGCTCTTTCCTACTCTGTATGGATAGAGACCTATTAGTAATTGCCCTCTGCTCTTCCCCAATAGCGTTTTGGACACCTTTTCATGGGGTTCACGGGGTTCTCATGGCAAGAATATTGGAGTGAGTCACTACATCCTTCTCCAGTGGACCACAGTTTGTCAGAACTCCTCACTATGACCTGTTCATCTTGGGTGGTCCCACATGGCATGGCTCATAACTTCATTGAACTACTCAAGCCCCTTTACCACGACCCATGAGACACAGCTCCAGAAAGAATTAAGTGGCCAGGCCAAAGAGGAACAATGACCAGTTGTGAGTGTGTCTGGTGGTGAAATTAAAGTTTGATGCTATAAAGACATTGCTTAGAAACTTGTAATGGTAAGTCCATGAATCAGGTAAACTCAAAGTGGTCAAGCAGGGGATGGCAACATTGAACATTGACATCTTAAGAATCAGTGATCTAAAATTGAAAAGAATAGGCAAATTTAATTCAGATGACCATTATATATATTACTGTAGTCAAGAATCCCTTAGAAGAAGTGGAGTAGCCCTCACAGTAAAAAAATAAAAAAGAATCTGAAATGCAGTATTTGGGTGAAACCTCAAAAATGACAGAATGATCTCTGTTCACTTCTAAGGCAAACCATTCAACATCACAGTAATCCAAGTATATGGCCAAACAATTGATGACAAAGAAATAAACTGGTTCTCTGAAGACCTATAAGACTTTCTAGAATTAACACCAAAAAATGAGGCATTTTCACCATGGAGGATTAGAATGCAGAAGTAGGAAGACAAGAGATACCTGGGATAACATTTTGCCTTCAAGTACAAAAGGAAGCAGGGGAAAGAATAACAGAGTTTTGTCAAGAGAGTGTGCTGGTCACAGCCAACACCCGTTTCCAGCAACAACAGTGATGATCGTATGCATGGATAGCATCAAATGGTCAATACTGAAATCAGACTGGTTATATTCTTTTCAGCTGAAGAAGCTCCATACAGTCAGCAAAAAAAAAGACCTAGAGCTGACTGTGGCTCATAACATGAGCTCCTTACTGGAAAATTCAGGTTTAAACTGAAGAAAGTAGGGAAAATCCCTAGGCGATTCAGGTACGATCTAAATCAAATCCCTTGTGATTATACAGTGGAGGTGACAAAAAGACTCAAGGGATTAGATCTGATAGGCAGAGTACAGAAGGCATTGACCAAAACCATCCCAAAGAAAAAAAATTCAAGAAGGCAAGGTGGTGTCTGAAGAAGCTTTACAAGTAGCTGAGGAAAGAAGAGAAGTGAAAAAGCAAGGGAGAAAGGGAACGATAAACCCAACTCAATGAAGAGTTTCAGAGAATAGCAAGGAGAGATAAGAAGTTCTCCTTCAATGAACAATGCAAAGAAGTAGAAGAGAACAATAGAAAGGAAATGACTAACAGATCTCTTTAAGAAAATTAGAGGTTTCAAGGTAATATTTCATGCAAAGATGAGCATGATAAAGGACAGAAATGTTAAGGACCTAACAGAAGCAGAAGAGATTAAGAAGTAGCAAGAATACACAGAACTATTCAAAAAAGTCTTAATGATCCAGATAATCACTATGGTGTGGTCACTCACCTAGAGTCAGACATCCTGGAGTGTGAAGTCAAGTTTTGGAAGCACTGCCACAAACAAAGCTCATGGAGATGGTGGAATTCCAGCTGAGCTATTTCAAACCTAAAAGATGATGCTGTTCAAGTGCTGCACTCAATATGTCAGCAAATCAGGAGAACTCAGCAGTGGCCACGGGACTGGAAAAGGTCAGTTTTCACTTCAATCCCAAAGAAGATCAATGCCAAAAATTGTTCAAACTACCATACAGTTGTGTTGTGCTCATCTCACAGGCTTCAAGGTTATGCTCAAAATCTTTCAAACTAGGTTTCAGTGGAATGTGAACCAAGAACTTCCAGATGTACAAGATGGATTTTGAAAAGGCAGAGGAATCAGAAATCAAATTGCCAACATCCATTGGATCATAGAAAACTCAAGAGAATTCCAGAAAAATATCTACTGCTTCATTAACTATGCTAAATCCTTTGACTGTGTGTATCACAGCAAACTGTGGGAAATTCTTAAAGAGAATTTCCAAACCAAACCACCTTACCTGTCTCCTGAGAAACCTATTTGCTGATCAAGAAGCAACAGTTAGAACCAGACATAGAACAATGAACTGGTTCACAATTGGGAAAGGAGTAAGATCAGGCTGTATGATGTTACTCTTCTTATTTAACTTTATGCAGAGAATATCATGCAAAACACTGGGCTGGATGAATCACAAGTTGGAATCAAGATTTCCAGGAGAAATAACAAAACAACCTCAGATGTGCACTTTAATGACAGAAAATGAAGAGGAACTCAAGAGCCTCTTGATGAGGGTGAAAGAAGAGAGTGAAAAAGATGGCTTGAAACTCAACATTCAAAAAAGCCACTATCATGGCATCCAGTCTCATCACTTCATGGCAGATAGATGGGGAAACAATTAAAACAGTGAGAGATTTTATTTTGGGGGGCTCCAAAATCACTGCAGATGGTGACTGCGGCCATGAAATTAAAAGACACTTGCTCCTTGGAAGAAAAGTTATGACCAACCTAGACAGCATATTAAAAAGCAGAGACATCACTTTGTCCACAAAAGCTTGTATAGTCAAAGCTATGGTTTTTCCAGTGCTCATATATGGATGTGAGAGTTGGATCAGTAAAGAAGGCTGAGCACCAAATGAACTGATGCTTTCAAGCTGTGGTGCAGGAGCACTGGTTTGATCTCCATGCTGTAGAGTCCCGTGGACAGCATGGAGATCAAACCAGTCGATTCTAAGGCAAATCAACCCTGAATATTTATTGGAAGGACTGATGCTGAAGCTTCAATACTTTGGCCACCTGATGCGAAGCTTTGACTCATTGGAAAAGACCCTGAAGCTGGGAAAGATTGAAGGCAAAAGGGAGCAGCAGGGGATGAGATGGTTAGATGGCAGCACTCACTCGGTGGACATGAATTTAGCAAAATCGGGAGATATTGGAGGTCAGGAAAGCCTGGTATACTGCAGTCCATGAGACTGCACAGAGCCTGACAGGACTTTGCTACTGTATAACAACGGACAGAGAGGCAAGGGGAGAAAACTCATTGGTTCAGAGAATTTCATGTGCTGCTACCAAGTATTTTAAGTATAAACTTAAAAGCCATACATTTATGACAGGCATAAATAAAAATAGCCAACTTAGAAACTTATGACATTAACTCATCTACTTATCAAGAATATAGTGCTCTCTTTTATAAATTGAAAGCCATCTGAAGATACCTTGTCTCATTACTGAGTACTTTTTATGGTCTTTCATTTCTCAGGTTCAAAAGAAAAATGCTACCACTTCAGGAATCAACAAACAAGCCCCACCCCCCAACCACCCNTGCATGCAGGAGTACCTGAACACAAGTCCAAGTTCCTAGTCCCAAGTTCCTCTGAGGTGAGTGAAGTTAGGCCGTACAGGACTAAATAAAAGCTAGGAGGGATAATAAGACTGCAACATTTTAAGTCTCATTTTTCCTTAATAATTGACTGCAATTGTGTCAGTTTCTCAGCTTTTAAAATCCATCTGGCACAACTTAGTATTAATGAAAAAAAAATTGCTCTTGTTAAATACAGTCTCCTACCCAAGCAGAAGCTCCTTCTATACCAGTTTGATTGAAAAATGCACTCTCAAACAGCTTTGCACAACAAGCTTTGCACAACAAGCAACTGGAGATTTCCAAGAGACCCTTAATTTGTAGACAGGCAAGTGAGTTTTGTGTGTTTGTGTTCATGTGTATGTGTGCATGTGTCTGCCTCTAAAATAAAAACGGACATGGTAAATTATGAAAACAAGAAAATATAAAGATGTTTCATTACTACTGCTATCATTATTTTTCATTATTAAATGTTAATAATATGTGTTATATTCTAATATAAAAATTCAAATGAAAGAAGATATACTCAGTAATAAATCCAGAGGTCCTTTGCACTTAACAACTACAACCACAAGTCCTCTCCCTCTCCATGACTTGTGCTCAGCTTTCTGTTCTACTAATCAATACTTTTGCACACCTATGTGTGTACATACACATATCTATCTTCAGAGGTCTTTTTTTTTTAATAAATGAATCATCCTTACAAGTTGTTCTGCAACCTGTGGTTTCAATTTAACAATGTTTTTAAGCTCCTACTTTATCAATGGGTACAGGTCAAACTCATTTTTTGTAAGGATTGCTTACTATTTCAAAGTATAAATGACTCATAATACATTTGCTTACTTAATAAGTTCCCTTTATGGTGCCACTGTAAAATGTTTCACAAAAAATCTGCCATCTCAGATCGTTTTCAGCTCATGACTCGCCTTTAAATAATTTAAACACCAGTGTTTGACATTGGAAAAATATACTAGTAAACTAGGATGGCAATTTCAATTTATTAATCTCATATTAGTACTGAGCCACACAGTCAGACTAGGCTTAGTGACTGAATAACAACTGAGCTACGCATTTATAGGAATGAAATCTGTGACACTTGAAAAAAAGCCAATTAAAAATCCATGTGTTTTAATATGATTGATCCCTAATTTCCAATTAGAGTGGTACATATAAAGAAAAAAACAATATCATGATCTAGTCTCCTTGAAATAACATTCATAAATTACCACTGAGAGAGTTTTACTGCTAAAAGGATTACAGAGTATGTAATCATAACCATGATAAACAATGAATTTTCCTTAGGGCTTACGTTTTAACATTTTATAAAGTTCTTAAGCACTCTCTCACAGCTGAAACAGACTTATTTTTTATTTCTATTGAGAAATGATGTCAGGACTATCTCTGCTTTCACGTATTTGTTCTCAGAGAGGGATGATCTTCCAGTCCCAAGAAATGTCCTCATTTGAAGTTAACATACAAGACTCACTAAATGGGAAGAAATTAATGATTCACAACCAAACCCCTATGCCACGCTCTTTCTAGTCCAGAATTTAGTCTCAAATCTCATCCAAACCAAAGAATGATCATAAATTCTGCACTGAAGAAATCTTCACAACTATACTCAGAAAAACAGAATAGTGTGTTGAGGGTAACAGGGTTGACAAGGCACTGCTTACTTTTTAAAGGCACATATTTAAAAAAAAAAAAAAAAGGGAAAACAGATCATAAGATCAGAACTGATTACTAAATTGGCTGGGGACAAGTAAATCGCCCAGCATGATCAGTACACAGAGCCAGAAAAGTCATTAGACATGGACCTTGTTTCATCGCCTCAATTTTACTTTTGCTAAGAATTACACAGAAATAATAAATCTTTATTTAAAAATTTACTATAGTAATATTGTGGTTTAGTTGCTAATTCATGTCCAACTCTTTGCAACCCCATGGACTGTAGCCCGCCAGGCTCCTCTGTCCATGGGATTCTCCAGGCAAGAATACTGGAGTGGGCTGCCATTTCCTTCTCCAGGGGATCCTCCCGACCGAGGAACTGAACCCAGCTCTCCTGCACTGACTGGCAGGTTGGTTAACGTCGCCTTTCTGTGAATCACAGCACTGCTTTGCTGTCATCTTTCCCAGAAAAACATAACAGCACTGGAAAACCAAACGTACGTTAATTTTTCCCTCCTCTGTCCTTCCCTTCCTCTCTTTCTTCCTCCCTTTCTTCATTCTTTCCTTCTTTCCATTCCTCCTGTCATTTTTTTCTTATTTTCATTCCTGTAGCACAGGGTTTCTCCATCTCAACATATTGGCATTTGAGACCACATCACCTGTCTCGTAGGAGCCCGTCCTATGAACACAGGAAGTTTAGCAATGTCCTTGGCCAATACCGACAAGGTGCCAGCCATACCTCTTCAGTGTTGACAGCAAAAATGTTTCAAGACATTGTCAGATATACCAAGTAAAATCACCCCAGTTGAAAACCACTGTTGTAGTATTTGTTAAGTATGACATCTACTACAGCAAATTCTTAATCCAACCCACTCTATCCACACACCTTGCAGCCCATAAACGGAGGTAATGCCTCATTGCCCACTGCACCAGGTGACGCCTCCTTAACCGCGGTTCTCAACATCCTCCTCACCCCAAGGAGTAGGAATATAGCAAAACTATTAATAATAAAAATAATTATCAACAGCTGTTCTAAGAACGTTAAGGCATTTTAACATAATTTGTTTAGGAGTCAGTTTTCTCATGTTTAAGAAGGAGATAACAATACTCACTACCTAAAGGATCTTTGTGAGAACTCAATGAATTAATGTAGCTAAACCTTAAGTTGAGCACTGATTACATGTCACTTTAGTACTAATGATCTTTATTTGTACTGCTACTATCATCTTCTCATTCAAGTCTCTCAGCTGCCCTAATAAACAGAGGAACTGGAATGCAAAGATGAATCTGTCTAACACCAGAGTCTGGGCTCGTAAATATTAATGTTGCTAAAAGAAGAGGCACTAAGAATGGCACGGTAAGACAATTAAATCTGTGATTTCATTTTTTTTTTTAGGATTCAGTTTAAGAAGTAAAAAGAAACAAGAGAAAATAACTTTATAATAGCTATTTAATCAGGTACATCAAAATATTGTCATTTCAACATGTAAATAAAATTGTTGATGACACTTCTTTTTTTAAGTGCTCAGAGTCTGGTGCTTGCAGCTCATCTTAATCTAAACCACGCACATTCCAAGGGCTCAATAGCCAGATGTGGCTAGGTTACCCTATTGAACAGGGCAAGGTTAGACTAAGGAATATCAAGGATATTGTGTCTGTGCAAACCTCACTGCCTCCCCATCGCATGTCAGTCATGTGGCTGAAAGTCTTGCCTTTCTCGTTAGATTAGATCTCCTTTAGTGAAGAAGACTATGACTTGTTAATCATAGTGTAGCACACACAAATGGATGTGCTACTTATCTAACAGAAGCATGAACCAAAAAATAAGCAAGTAAATGAGTGAAATAAAATGGAAATCCAACAGAAAGCTGCATATTTTTTAACCTCAGAGAAGCAGAAAGTTTGAAAATCTAAAACCTCTATAGCAAGAATCATTTGGCTGTTGAGAGAAGAGTGCAGAAGTATAACAGATGCACAACTCAAATCTCCTGCTGTCAATCTGATAAAGTCCTGAATATTTTCACTTTAAAAATGCACTTTAATTTTTTTCTGTATTTGCATCCTGCCTGTAGAATTGCATGATTTTACACAATTATTTTTAAATTTTCTTAAGAACAGAATTTAAGCAAAGTATTTTTAGAAAATTTTACAGAAATATTACAAAAGAATGGACAAGTGATATGCATACTAAAGTCTGGATTGTGCATAGCATATCAGAAGTTTGAACATTTGTCAAAGGATGACTAAACAGTCTCAGTTGTTTGATCTATTCTGAGCACTAGTCCTTAAACACTGTTTTTTTCTCAAAACATGAAGCCCAAACCAAGTATAATGTTCTGGAGAAGCAAACAAGCGCAGATACAATAAAAGCATTAACTCTCTTAATAGACCTTGTGGTTATAAACCTGTTCTTTACACTACAGTTTAAAGCTCTATCATGAATCAATCCTTGTCCAATTTCTACATATATATATATAGACATGAGTATACATACATAGGAGAAGGAAATGGCAACCCACTCCAGTACTCCTGCCTGGAAAATTCCATGTACAGAGGAGCCCAGTAGGCTACAGTCCATGGGTTGGCAGAGTCGGACATGACTGAGCGACTTCAATTCACTTCACTTCACTTCATACATACATAAAATTAAACTTTAACATAGAGTCATATGAGTTCCTGTTAGACCTTCTTTTCTTAAGTTTAATCCATATTTCAAAATTTTAACGTAAAATTCATTTTAATTCTTACATCTACTACATTAACTAACTTTCCTAGTTTTATGACAACCACAAATCTGATCACCACATCCACGTCTTGAGCCAGTTGTTTATGAGAATACTAACCAACAGCATTTAGAAGAAGTTCTGTGGAGCACCGCTAGGTGTTCAGTTCAGTTCGCTAGTTGCAGTAGTTCTCAAAGTTCATGTGCAGAAGAATTGCCCCGGGGAGCTTTAAAAGAGACAGCTAGGCCTATCCTCCAGTAAGTCAGATTCAGTTCGTCTGGATGAGGGCCTAGGAATACAAAGTTTTAAAAAGCACCCGCAGAAATAAATGCTCTGGAGAAATGAGAAATAGCAAAGGAGGAAAAGCACGCTCTGTCTATTCAGAGCTTCCTACACCGAGGGAGTCATCCCTATTTCACACATTTAACAGAGTCAGGCAGAGGAGGGTAAAAGGCCTTATAAAGAGGGCAAAAAAGAGAAAGACTCCAGGTGTTCTGGACTGTGTATTTGTGTCCCACCCAAAACTTCTATATTGAAATTCCAACCAGGAATATGATGGCTTTAAAAAGTGGGGACTTTGGGAGGTAAGTAGGCCATGAGGGTGAAGCCTTCATGGAAGAGACCCCAGAGAGCTTTCTCACCCTTTCTACCTCATGAAGACACAAGGAAAGGAAGTCTATGAACCACGAGGCAGTCTCTCACCAGACTCAGAATCTGCCAGAGCCTTGGTCCCAGCCTCTAGCGCTGTGAAAACTAAATGCTTATTGTTTAAGCTCTCCAGGCTATAGTATTTTTGTTATAGCAGCTCCAAGAGCCTGAGAATTAAAACATGGCCTGGTTGGAGGCTGTTGGCATAAGGAAACTGCAGGTAGGGTAAGCAGAAGTGGGACAACCTATGTGACTGGTTAAGGGGCTTGACTTTCTCCCATTGATCCTCAATTGGAAGCAGGGACAAAAATTAGGTCAGTTATTGACCAAGTCCTGGTTACCTGAAGTCAATTTTTGGCAGGGTTATTGTTTGGCCCCCTGGACTGTCTGACTATAGACAGTAGTCTGACTTCCTGGACTGGTTACTCTCCGTAGGAGGCTGGCTTTCTAGGCTGGTTGCCACACACTGTGGATCAGAGTTCTATTTTTATGTAGTCTAGTCATTGTCCGTATGTGTATTGTCTTTCATGCTCCAGGAAATCCTGATACAAGAGTCTCTAAAACCCTACATGTTAGACACTTAAAGAACTACTCCTTACTCTCCTGGTTGACCCATTAAACTTATGCTCTCAGAAAGCTGACATTTCCTTGTATGGCCCTAGTCCATAAAGATATTAAGACTGAATGACCAGTTGAAACACAATCTCTGACTTGTGTAACTGTTCACAATTTACAGTATTTCACATTCTTTTTCACATTTAATCTTCATATTGCCCCTTTCTTTATGGACATGATTTTATTAACATGTGATAACTTGCAACAGGCTACAGATCACACCAATTAGACATAAATGAACAAAAAAAAGCACAGAAAGTTTTTCTAAACCTATTTCACCACCAGAAAGAACAGGTATGTGTTAGGGGGGATTTATCCCAATATGGTCACAGAGGAAAAAATAAATAAATATAAATATATATATATAGGTAAAATTTTTGACCACTATATACCTGTTAGAATGGCATAAAGAAAGACAAACAAATAAAAAAGCCGACAATTCTAAGTGCCAGAGGGAATGAAAAGTAACCGGTGCTTTGACTTGTTGCTAGTGACAATGAAAAATGGTCCAGGCACTCTCATTGGCTTCCACTTTGGAAAAACTGTTTAGAAATTTCTTGTAAAATTAGATATACACCTACCATCTGGCTCAGCAACAAAACTACAGATATTTACCCTAGTGAAAGGAAAACTTATATCCATGCAAAAACCTGTATGTGAACATACATAACAGCTTTATTTGTAAATGTCAAGAACCAGAAACAACACGGATGTCCTTTAAAATTAGGGAATGGATAAATAAACTGTGCTCCATCCATGTGATAAAATAATATTCAGCATCTAAAAAGGAAGAAACTATTGATTCAAGAAACAACATGGATGTATCTTAAATGCATTTTGCCAAGTGAAAGGCCACATAGTTTATGTTTCAATTTGTATGACATCCTTGAAAAGGCAGAGTTATAAAATGAGAAAATCTGTTCTTGGCAGGGGTTTGGGGAGTGGGAGGGAGAAGTAAACTACAGAGGTGCAACAGAAGGGAGTTTTGAGGATGATGAAACCACTCTTTAAAAAGCGATCATGTTAGATACACGACTCCATACATTTGTTAATCTCCATAAAGCTGTATTCCACAAAGGATAAATTTTACTACATGCAATTCTTTAAGTAAAACAAGATATAGAGGGAATCCAAGACAAAAAGAAGTCTGTGAAAAATGAATTTAAATGTACCATAAATGAACAACACAGGGAGTAGGGAAGAAAGGAGCTGACCCAAGTAACTTTGGAAAATGGTGATAGGACTGGATACTGTAAAGTCAAAGATAAAAAGAACTGTATACAAAAATTTTCCAGGGTCCTGCCCCGGTGGATCCAGGGAATTTGAAGGGGAGACGGCATAGGTGAGGAAAATATATTTATTTAATTAAAAATATAAAGAGAGCTTAGGAAGAAATAGTGTAGTAGGAAATTTAGTGGAGAAAAGAAGCTGAATAACTTGGTTTATGGGGAAAGCCAATAAAACGTCAGGACAAGAAGTCTGCACCATCTACGTTAGACCACCGGCGCTCGTTTGAATAGCGGAGGGTGCCCTGCCTTGGGCTCCCTCTCTCGTGGGTCTTAGAAGCCAGGGCAAGTAAATAGACGTGGTGAGCCTCCCCGCTCCAGATGGGAATTCAGCCAGAAATTGGAGTAAAGAGGACACGGGGGAAACCAGTCTTTCCAGTGACTGGCCCCTCCTATATTGTCCGGAAAGGCCTTATATACCTTTTGGTTTTCCTTAGAGATCAATGGATAATACAAAATTATGCAGCATCAGCCGCCCTGACTCTTATCGAGACCAGGCTTTCTCTCTGCATACCTAGTTGTATACATAAGTCTTAGGTGATTTGCATCATCTTCTGGCCAGAAGGCCAATTAACATTTTACGGCCCTTTTCTGATAAGGGTTTATCAACCAGAAGACTTATTTGCCTTAACAGTGTNCAGGGAGTAGGGAAGAAAGGAGCTGACCCAAGTAACTTTGGAAAATGGTGATAGGACTGGATACTGTAAAGTCAAAGATAAAAAGAACTGTATACAAAAATTTTCCAGGGTCCTGCCCCGGTGGATCCAGGGAATTTGAAGGGGAGACGGCATAGGTGAGGAAAATATATTTATTTAATTAAAAATATAAAGAGAGCTTAGGAAGAAATAGTGTAGTAGGAAATTTAGTGGAGAAAAGAAGCTGAATAACTTGGTTTATGGGGAAAGCCAATAAAACGTCAGGACAAGAAGTCTGCACCATCTACGTTAGACCACCGGCGCTCGTTTGAATAGCGGAGGGTGCCCTGCCTTGGGCTCCCTCTCTCGTGGGTCTTAGAAGCCAGGGCAAGTAAATAGACGTGGTGAGCCTCCCCGCTCCAGATGGGAATTCAGCCAGAAATTGGAGTAAAGAGGACACGGGGGAAACCAGTCTTTCCAGTGACTGGCCCCTCCTATATTGTCCGGAAAGGCCTTATATACCTTTTGGTTTTCCTTAGAGATCAATGGATAATACAAAATTATGCAGCATCAGCCACCCTGACTCTTATCGAGACCAGGCTTTCTCTCTGCATACCTAGTTGTATACATAAGTCTTAGGTGATTTACATCATTTTCTGGCCAGAAGGCCAATTAACATTTTACGGCCGTTTTCTGATAAGGGTTTGTCAACCAGAAGACTTATTTGCCTTAACAGTGTTGTTCTTCCCAAAGTCTGGTGCCACTCTCAGAAAGCACTAAATAAAGTTACATTCTTACATAGCAAGGACACAGCAATTTATAATAATGAAAGAAGTACAGTGATTTATAACAAAGAGAAAAGTAATTAACTCAAAAGTCTAGTATTGCTAACATCAAAACTACTATATTCCTATTTCTGCATCCTGATTACATTGATTAATATCCTCCCAGGTGCCTAAAAGATAAAGGATATGGAGGCCCGGAGGCAAACATTAACTCAACAAACTCTTCACCAAACTAATTCTTAGCTCCAAAAGGCTCTATATCTTTAAAATGTTTTAAGCTTCGTGCCTTTCACATTTGGGGGCTGTAAACAATCCACAAATTGTAAAGCAGACCAGTCAGATAGGTTAGAAAGCCATCAAAGGGGTTTTAAGCTGAGACATTCTTTTTATATGCAGGGGACTGTTAACTGGAGCTCTGAATTAACTCTTTCCAGAGAAAAGGTGGTAATGTCAGAAGAGTATATAGCAGAGAGTAAACAGACAGATTTTGGTTTCGGGGTAGATGCTCAGACAGAGGACCCCCTCAAGACCGGACTCACCTTGCCCATCAGGCCTCTCCACATGACCTTGTCATGGGTGGGATCTCCCGTGCTGGCTCCTGGCAAATATTTTTGTTGTTCCGTTGCTGTTCCAACTCTTTGTCATCCCATGGGACTGTAGTATGCCAGGCTCCTCTGCCCTCCAATATCTCCCGGAATTTGCTCAAATTCGTGATCATTGATTCAGTGATGCTATCAAACCATTTAACTCTCTGCCACCCCCTTCTCCTCCGGCCTTCAGTCTTTCCCAGCATCAGGATATTTTCCAGTGAGTCAACACTTCACATCAGATAGCCAAAGTATTGGTGCTTCAGCTTCAGTATCAGTCCTTCCAACGAATATTCAAGACTGATTTCCTTTAGGATGGACTGGTTTGATCTCCTTGCAGTCCAAGGGACTCTCAAGAGTCTTCTCCAACACCACAGTTCAAAACCATCAATTCCTCAGCACTCATCTTTCTTTATGGTCCAACTCTCACATCCACACATGACCACTGGAAAAAGCGTTGTTGCTTTTCAATTGCCACGTTGTGTCCAGCCCTTCGCGACCCCATGGACTACAGCAGAGCTTCCCTGGTGGCTCAGATGGTAAAGAATCTGCCTACAAAGCAGGAGACCTGGGTTTGACCCCTGGGTCAGGAAGATCCCCTGGAGAAGGTGGGATGGACTTTCCATCTAGGTGGGCCAAGCTTCTCAGGTGGTGCTAGTGATAAAGAACTCACCTGCCAATGCAGGAAACATAAGAGATATGGGTTTTATCCCTGGGTCAGGAAGATCCCCTGGAGGATTGCATGGTAACCCACTCCAGTATTCTTGCCTGGAGAAGCCCATAGACAGAGGAGCCTGGCCAGCTACAGTCCACACAGTTGCAAAGAGTTGGATATGACTAAAGAGACTTAGCATGCACACACAGACTACAGCACACCAGACCTCCCTGTCCCTCACCATCTACTGGAGTTTGCCCAAGTTCTTGTCCATTGAATCAGTGATGACATCCAACCATCTCATCTGTCAATCCCTTCTTCGCCTGTCCTCAATCTTTCCCAGCATCAAGATCTTATCCAATGAGTCATCTCTGCATCAGGTGGCCTACTGGAGCTTCAGCTTCAACATCAGTCCTTCCAATGAGTATTCAGGGTTGATTTATTTTAGGATTGAGTGGCTTGATCTCCTTGCTGTCCAAGGGACTCTCAGAGTCTTCTCCAGCATGAGGTCAAATGCATCAGTTGTTCAGTGCTCTGCCTTCTTTATGGTCCAACTTCCACATCCTTCCATGACTACTGGAAAGACCATAGCTTTGACTGCAGGGAGCTTTGTCAGCAAAGTGATATCTTTGCTTTCTAATATGTCATCTAGATTTGTCATAACTTTCCTTCCAAGGAGCAAGTGTCTTTTAATATCATGGTGCAGTCATCATCTGCAGTGATTCTAGAGCCCAGGAAAATAAAATCTGTCACTGTTTCCACTTTTTCCCCTTCTATTTGCCATGAAGAGATGGGATTGGATGCCATTACCTGTTTTTTGTTAATACTGGGTTTTAAGCTGACTTTTCACTCTCCTCTTTTACCCTCATCATGAAGCAATTTAGTTCTTTACTTTCTGCCATTAGAATGGCATCATCTGCATGTCTGAGTTTGTTAATATTTCTCCTGGAAATCTTGATTCCAGCTTGTAACTCATCCAGCCTGGCATTTTGCATGATGTGCTTTGCATAGAAATTAGATAATCAGGGTGACAATATTCAGCCTTGTCATACTCCTTTCCCAATTTTGAACCAGTTCCTTGTTCCATGTCCAGTTCTAACTGCTGCTTTTTGACCTGCATACAGGTTTCTCAGGAAGCAGATAAGGTAGTCTGGTACTCCCACCTCTTTAAGAATTTCCCACAATTTGTTGTGATCCACACAGTCAAAGACTTTAGCATAGATGTTTTTCTGGAATCCCCTTGCTTTCTCCATGATCCAATAAATGTTGACAATTTTTGATCTGTGGTTTTTCCTGCCTTTTCTAAATCCACCTTATACATCTGGAAGTTCTTGGTTCACATACTGCTGAAGCCTAACTTAAAGGATTTTGAGCATAAGCCTAGTAGCATGGGAAGTGACTGCAATTGTCTGATATTTTGAACAATCTTTAGTACTGGCCCTCTTGGGAACTGGGATGAAGATTGAAATTTTCCTATCCTGTGACCACTGCTAAGTTTGCCAAATTTGCTCACCTACTGATTGCAGCACCTTAATAGCATCATCTTTTAGGATTTTAAACAGTTCTGCTGGAATTCCATCAACTCCACTAGCTATATTGGCAGCAGTGCTTCCTAAGGCCCACTTGACTGCACACTCTAGGATGTCTGGCTCTGAGTGAGTGACCACACCATCGTGGTTATCCAGGTCATCAAGATATTTTTTTTGTGCAGTTTTTCTGTTCTTTGATCTGTTCTGCTTCTGTTAGGTCTTTACTGTTTCTGTCTTTTATTGTGCCCATCTTTGCATGAAATATTCCTTTGATATCTCCAATTTTAAAAAAATTTAAAGCTTTATTCTCCCTTATAACAATACCCTATTACAATCTGTTATGAAGCCAGTGTATGGATTACAACAGGAAATAGTAAAATATATGTGCCAGATGATCAATAATGATAGCTTTCCTAAAGACTGCACATTATGAAGTGAAAATAAAGAGCTCCTAACTTACAACCAGAATGAGCTTACTCTTCCTCTTTTCAATGGTATTTAAGTAGATAAAATGAAGAAGCTGTACTATAGGACCATTTTCAACCTATCATAGATGAGGAAGACTCCTCCCCTCATTTAATGTAGTGTTTCACAGATGGGAATCTTCTTTGCAGAGTTGCCTTACCACTTTCCACACTTATTGATAATCTACACTCTCTTGTAGGACTTCCCTGGTAGCTCAGAGGTTAAAGCGTCTGCCTCCAATGCAGGAGACCCAGGTTCAATCCCTGGGTCAGGAAGATCCCCTGGAGAAGGAAATGGCAACCCACTCCAGTATTCTTGCCTGGAGAATCTCATGGACGGAGAAGCCTGGTAGGCTACAGTCCACGGGGTCTCAAAGAGTTGGACACGACTGAGGGACTTCACTTACACTCTCTTGTAGTACTGAGTATTTTCACTGAGTTTTGTGAGCCATGTATCCTATTTTGAGTCACTCTGGCTGAATGGAATTAATGAGTATTTTGTAACTCTTCAAAACTTTTGTTGGATAGTGTCCATGACTTTTAATCAGAAATGCAAGGTAGTCAGTAAGTAAGCCACAGTATCTTAAGAGTGACTGACTTAAAGTCACAATATTGAGTCCCAGTCTTGCCACTCCCTTGTGTGGATAAGGAACTTACTTACTATGGGCCTGTTTCCTTGGTAGCCAAATGTTATAATAATGCCTTCTTTGATTATTCCACAGGGTTGTCATGAGGACCATGAGAGATTATGAAAGCATTAAGGTTTTGTAATCTCATTACATAAAAACTATACAATTGAGAGTTGCTATGATGACTATAAGTAGTAATCAGAAAATTCTTAAAATGAATGAAAATCAAAGAAAAATTATTTTTATATTGATAGGAACAGTACATGACTGATGGCATACCCTGACCAAATGATATGATTCTGACAACCATAAATATGATCATTAAAATGTCTTCTTCCAATTATAAAATATTCAATAATAAAGAAAATAAAAGCAAATTATAACGTATTGTTTAGTCACTAAGTTGTGTCGGACTCTTTCACACCATCGCTATAGCCCATCAACTCTAGCCCTTCAGGCTCTTCTGTGCACGGGATTTCCCAGGCAAGAATATTGGAGTGGGATACCACGCCATCCTCCAGGGAATCTTCCCNTTGATAGGAACAGTACATGACTGATGGCATACCCTGACCAAATGATATGATTCTGACAACCATAAATATGATCATTAAAATGTCTTCTTCCAATTATAAAATATTCAATAATAAAGAAAATAAAAGCAAATTATAACGTATTGTTTAGTCACTAAGTTGTGTCGGACTCTTTCACACCATCGCTATAGCCCATCAACTCTAGCCCTTCAGGCTCTTCTGTGCACGGGATTTCCCAGGCAAGAATATTGGAGTGGGATACCACGCCATCCTCCAGGGTATCTTCCCAACTCAGGGATCGAACCTGCATCTCCTGCATTAACAGGTGGATTCTTTACCACTGAGTCACCCGAGAAGCCCAAATTATAGTGTAGCAATCGAACTAAAGAATTTTTCCAAGGGATCTACGTCTCTGCTCTTCTGTCTCAGCAAAATCATTAAGCAATTGTTCTGTTTTGGAACTTTTTCTTCAGGACCCTGTCAAGAATTTAGGTGTTTTTCCGTTGTTCTAGGGCACTGCGGCAACTTACTGTTCACTTCTTCACAAGTCAACTGCTGAAACTTACAGACCTGATGAAGCCATGATCACTTTCAACTTCAGTTTCATCACCTGAAAAATGAGACTGTGGTATGTTGGCAGGCAGATTCCTTATCACTGAGCAACAAGGGAAGCCCTTAGCTTTGAAATTTAAAAAGAAAAAGACTCTTCTTAGGGCGTTGGAAGGCATTAGGTAAGAGCCCCTCAAGAACAGCTCATTAGCTTCATGGCAAGTTTTCTGTCTCTCCAACCAGCCTGAGCCTGCCCCTTGTCACCTGCTGGCTGAGTAGAAGGGAAACCCAGACTGTGATACAAAAGATGACACGTGAGGATTGAAGCTGAAAGGTCATTGGAAGGAACAAACTCTAGAATGCCTAGAAAAGCTCCTAATGTTCGCGGAAATGTAGTTACTACCTCAATGTTGCATTAATGACAGTATGAAAATAGACATCTGCTTTCCTCAACAGAAGAATAGGAAACTGGACTAAAACCAAATTCTGCTAAAGAAGCCAGAGCACGTGCACGCACCAGGGGCTACTCCCAACTGCACAGCAGAGTGAGCGTGAGAGCCATGATCAATGAATTAGGCCTGCCGGGGCACTGAAACCTAAGGCGACCCAGACGGTTAACTGCCTTGGTTTGACTATGTCAGTCCAAACCAGAGAACGCGGGTAAGCCGAATTGGAGATGGCAAATAGAGATTCAAACTGCATTCTTCATGGTTGGAAGAATTTAGCAAATCTTCCAGTTCTAATATACATTTTTAAAAAGATAAAAACATAGTCTCTGCCCTCATGGTGTATATATTTGCATGGGAAATTGCTTTAGGTCATAGACCTTGACATGAAGAGTTGCTTGTGGAAAGCTTATTGAGCAGTGTTCTCAGGAGGGCTTCCTAGGTGGCACCAGTGGTAAAGAAGCCACTTGCCAATGCAGGAGACATAAGAGATGCAGGTTCCATCCCTGGGTCAGAAGATCCCCTGGAGAAGGGCTAAGCTACCCACTCCAGTATTCTTGGGCTTCCCCTGTGGCTCAGCTGGTAAAGAATCTGCCTGCAAAGTGGGAGACCTGGGTTCCATCCCTGGGTTGGGAAGATCCCCTGGAGAAGGGAAACGCTACCCACTCCAGTATTCTGGCCTGGAGAATTCCATGGACTGTGTAGTCCATGGGGTCACAAAGAGTCGGACCCAACTGAGCAACTTTCAATTTAAAAAGACTGTTCTCCCCTGATCTCCCCAGCAAAGAACTAGCAGGTTTGTGTTTTAAAATGTGGGTTATTATTCAGGTATGGTGAATAATAGGAGATGAGTGCCATTGAAAGAATAGCTTGTTAAGTTCCCTAGAGGAGGGGCAGGCACAGGGGAGCACCAGGGTCAGGCAGGAGGCAGAGGAAGTGGGAGGAAAGAGCCTGCAGGAGCCTTGACTGTGGTTTCCTCAGAAAAGAAAGGGCTCGGCAGGGTAAGCAGAAAGCGAGGAGGAACTAAAGAGCCTCTTGATGAAAGTGAAAAAGGAGAGTGAGAAAGCTGGCTTACAGCTCAACACTCAGAAAACTAAGGTCATGGCAGAAAACTCAAGTCACTGAGTGACTTTCACTTCACATCTCTGAACTGAGATTATAGGGCTCTCAAAACTTCCTGCTGTAACACAAACGGGCCCCTTGAAAATTAGAAGGCACAGATCTAAAGACGCCAATGGCCACTTAAAGAACAGAATAAAGGTAGGTATGCTTAGATGGCGTGCACTGCAAATGAGTATCCTAACTGGGTTATAATGGAAGACGGTGACTCAACAAAGTCCATGGTGGGAAAGAGCCCAGCTGCCAGGGCAGGAGATGTAAGAGACACGGGTTCGACCCCTGAATTGGGAAGATCCCCTGGAGGAGGAAACGGCAACCCACTCCAGTATCTTTACCTGGAAAATCCCATGGATAGAGGAGCCTGGCAGGCTACAGTCCCTGGAGTCGAAAGAGTGGGACTTAGCACAAAGTGCCTTGTGAGGCCACTGGCTACCCTATAAGGACATAGCTAGCTGCAGGAGTCATCTCCGGGAGAGAAAGAGCATTTCAGTAGAATGTGCTATCCCTTCCTACTTTACTAGTCCAGTCCTGCTGCTCGTGTCCTGTTTTAAATATTCTATTTCTGTTTGACTACATTCTGTGATTCTATCCCCCGATAGCAGATGGCCCACACTTGGCAAATTCTGTGGGTAATTCAAAGATTTGTTTACCTTTGCTCTGAAGCTCTGTGACATTTGTTCTTACATTCCAGTAAAGGCAACAGAAGGAGAATAAATGCATAACATAGAGACTCGACTACTGTTCTCAAAAATAGGTTGGCTTGATATGTTTTCCCTTAACTACCATTAAATATTTTTTATAATAATGAAAGCCAAATAAGTGCAATGGTCCAAGAGAAAATAGGGAAAACAAATGCTAACAGGCTGCATGTACAATCCCAGTTGCATTTGGGTATAACACAACTTTGCTTTTTGAAAATCTAGAGGGAAAAATGTTACTTTCTAACATTATTCAGAAACCTTGCAAATAGCTTCTGTCAAGTCCTTTCAAGATTTGTACTTAAAATTGGTGGATAAATATTAGGGAGTTTTTAGGGTAGGATTGAGAAATAGTATCTGGTTTTTCACCAAGGCAGGAGACACAAGAGACATGGGTTCAATATCTGCGTCAAGAAGTTCTCCTGGAGGAAGAAACAGCAACCCAGTCCAGCATTCTTGGAGAATCTCAGGGACAGGGGAGCCTGACGGGCTATGCCACAGGGTGGCAAAGAGTGGGACACATGACCTAGCACGCACACATCTGTTTTTTCCAAAAGCACACTCAGCCTGTCTTCTGGAGAAAACTCGGGCTAACACAGAGGACAGCTTTTCAGTTCGCAATCTATGGTTTTATAAAAATGATTTTCCCTGGAGACCACGATTTGAACTACATCATTTCGATGTTAGGGTTTCACAGGTGGCCCAGTGGCAAAGAATCCGCCTGCCGATGCCGGAGATGTGGATTAGGTCCCTGGGCCAGGATGATCCCCTGGAGGAGGAAAGGGCAACCCAGTATTCTCACTGGGATAATCCCACGTACAGGGGAGCCTGGTGGGCATCCTTGGGGTCACAAAGAGTCAGACACGAATGAGAGACTGAGCGCTTCTATGTTACGTATATTAGCTGAATTCTTAAATCAACTTTCAATTTCCAGACACAGATAACCTCTTATTTAGAGTACTGAGACTCCTTGTTGTCTCTCCTTCCTAAATTGTACCTTTTTATTTTCACAGAGCCAACGAGCTCTGCTAAGCAATTAAGTTCAAATATATTTGTGGGTTTCTGGCCAAAATAATCTTACATCTATTTGTACTTATTTCATTCATGAAATAAGTATTACTTTATATGCAGCTTGCATGGTTTTTTTTATTAATAAAAAATATTTAACAAGCGTGAGAAGTCGCTGCAGTCATGTCTGACTCTTTGTGACCCTAGGGACTATAACCCACCAGGCTCCTCTGTCCATGGAATTCTCCAGGCAGGAAAGAATACTGGAGTGGGTTGCCATGCTCTCCTTCAGGGGATCTTCTCAACCCAGGGATCAAACTGGGGTCATGCCTTAATTATTTCTTTCAATTTATTTTAAAATACTATTCTGTTAAGTATTTCCTTCCCAGAGTCAGACAGATATGCTTAAATATACTGTAATTTTATACACTTACATCTCAAATTAGATGATTTTGTTTATTTTGGGGGATCCTGATTATACTCTCTGTTTAGTTGCTCAGCTGCGTCCAACTCTTTGGGGCCCTGTCCATGGGATTTTTCAGGCAAGAATGCTGGAGTGGGTTGCCATCTAGGTTATTTATATTTCACTTCAGTTGAATTTTTTGATATTTTTCTCAGAGTAGATGAGAATGGATCAAGGTGGTCTAAGCAGGACTTTAAGAAGAGAACAATCACAGAACAGATATCCCAAGATTAAATAGGCACTTATAACATAAAATTCCTCTGTCAATTATAACTTCCCCTTTGTGGTTTGTGAATTATTTTATATGTTTGAGTAGGTCTCTATACCAAAGTCAAACCTTGAAGTTCTTTCCTTTCTCTAAAGTGTCAATATTAGTCTTTTGGGACTATAACTAAACATAAGTTTCTCAAGAAAAGAATTCAAAGTCTAGTATAAATAGTCTCCTTTAGACATGTTGAAGTGAAGTTAAGTAGCTCAGTCATGTCCGACTCTTTGTGACCCCATGGCCTCCTCCTCCCTCCATGGGATTCTCCAGGCAAGAGTACTGGAGTAGGTTGCCATTTCCTTCTCCAGGGGATCTTCCCGACCCAGGGATTGAACCTGGGTCTCCCGCATTGCAGGCAGATGCTTTAACCTCTGAGCCACCAGGGAAGCATGTTAGATAACACTTAGTGAGGCATTTTATATATGCTTAAGGCTTTATGCCATGCAGCCTGTGTATAAAATGGTTATGGAAATGGTTTTAATAGTTTAAAACTTACATAATTTCTCATCTTAGTGCCAAAGTCAGTACTTACACTATGGCCACAAGTAATGTATGATATGTGTTATTCTTAGTCATTATATTAACATAATAATACTTATAAGGAATTAGATTACTAGTTTTTCTTTATACCTAAAAAAGTCATATTATTGCAATAATTCAATCACAGAAAACACAAAGGATACTGGATTCCAGCTGAATGCAAATAAAATTTGAATATTTATTGTTCGATTTAACCACACTGGTATATGCTCTAGTTTAGCTTTTATTCTAGTTATAGAAAATAATTCAACCAACTCTCTTCTTTGCATACAAAGGGAATATTTTTCCAACATGATTTTCTGTTCATCTGACCTGAAAAAATCTCTTCTACCCTGTCTTTAATCCATCTTTTAGAGCCATATCATAGCCCAATCTGAAGTGACTATTATTCCTAGGCAACCAAGTGTTTTGCTAACTCTAAAAAGTCAACTTTTTTTTGCATTTACACGATCTGGAGAAGTTTTAATTAGAGAGAGCAACTGGCATTCCCATAAACACACCCAAGCATACACTCTCGTAGGGCTAATAACTGTGCCTGAGGTACGGTTCTGCTAGCAAGCAAATGTGACTGAGTCAGGATTCTTCTAATAGTGGAAGAGGGGGTTGAAACACACAGCAGTACCAGAAGTCGGTTGATTCCAAAGTGAATTATTTCCATTCGCCTCTTTTAACCGGGGCTTGCTTGATGGCTCCTGCGGTGCAGGAGCGGCAGGAAACTCAGATTCGATCCCTGGGTCTGGAAGGTCCCCTGGAGGAGGGCCTGGCACCCCACTCCAGTACTCTTGCCTGGAGAATCCCATGGCCAAAGGAGCCTGGCAGGCTGCAGTCCATGGAGTCCCAAAGAGTCAAACACAACTGAAGCAACTGAGCATGCACGCACACACCTCTTTCAACACTGCTTAATTCTAGAGAACTGTTGATGATCAGCTGAGGTAGCATTCAAACATGACTTGTCCGGCCTGCGTAAGTCATCTCCATGCTTCACTCACACTCACTAGTGTAGGCCTGCCTCTAGGACGCTTGCCATTTTCCCACCTCCTGCAGCAGTAAAGTGTTTCCTACTATATCAGTCAGGATGGGTTAGGTTGGGCATTTAATTAATTGTTAATTGTAACAAATTAACCCTGAAATCTCAATGGCTGAACAGCCCAAAGATTTGTTTCACACTCATATGAAGTCTGATGGATATCAGGTGCTTTTCCAGAACATCTGACCTCTAAACATGGACTCCGTGTGATCCAGCCATGTCCATCTTGTGACTCTGCTTTCTCAACAATTGCAGAGAAAGATATCACCTAGAGATCATAGCTGCTCATAGTCCAAAAATGACACTTGTACTCAACCTATTGGCCAGAATTAGTCATAGAGTGCTTAATCTGAAGCCAGGACAGGTGGCCCAGAGTGTCATTTTCTGCTGGTTAAATTCCCTTTACACTCATCACTTTACCACTGTGTAATAGCATAAAAATTTACAAAGGTCAATCTTTTTTGACCCTTTAAATGAAGACAGGGGACTGAGAGTTTGGCATTTCTTGAAATGATTCTTTAGTTTTGTCCTGTTTTATTTTGTTATGAAATAAGTGCAGTTGCTGAACTAAATATATAATTTGAACCTTCAATTAAATATAAAATATTATTTATAGAATCTTATTAAAGCCTTTAGGGCTTTAAATTTACTTTAAAATTTCATTTAGAGGGACTTCCTTGGTGATCCAGGGGTTAAGACTCAACATCCCCTGTGCCCACGTTCCATCCACGGTCAGGAACTAAATCTCACATACTGCAACTAAGAGTTTGCGTGCTGCAACTAACAGCCTGGGTACTGCAACTAAGACCTGGTGCAGCCAAATAAATAAAAGTAAAATAAAATACAGTATTTAAAAAATTAGTTTTAAAATGTCAAGACTAATATGAATATATATTGTTGCAATACATCCCTGACACACTTTTTTCCAAGATCCCCAGCTTCTCAACTTTGTATTGCTACTAGCAGGTGATAAAATGACTGTTTATATTTATTGATAATTAATTTAATTACCATTGATGAACTATTAATGACTACAACATACCTACCTATTAAAGCTACAGGAACTATCCTTCTCCGTTGTCCCTCTCAGCCTTCACAATAAGCAAACCCTAAATTCTGTCAGCTCTGCCTCCTCAGTAGCCCTCACATCCGCTCATTTCTTGGCTTCTCCATTGTCTCTCTTCACATCCCTGCCCACCTCTCAATTTTATAACTGTGAAAACCTCAGTAACTGGTTCCCCTTAGCCCCATATTACACACCTCCCATCCAGTGTCTCCTCTTCGTCTAGAATTACATAAATGCACCAGTGTGTTTGTGTACATATAAATTAAAATGCAGTTATATCATTGTCATTACCCAATCAAATTAAGTCACACTCAGAGCATAGTGTGGTAGAAGGTATCATATGGTCTGCTGAACTCTCTGGCTTCATCCCCACCAACCTCGTCCACTTCAGCTACTGAGATCTGCTCCTTCTTCCCAGGCTCCCGGATAGCTCAGTTGGTTAAAAAAAAAAAAAAAAAAATCCTCCTGGAGTGCAGGAGACGCTGGTCTGATTGTTAGTTCCGGAAGATGCACTAGAGAAGGGATAAGCTACCCACTCCAGTATTCCTGGGCTTCCCTTGTGGCTCAGACAGTAAAGAATCCACCTGCAATGAGGGAGACCTGGGTTTGATCCCTGGGTTGGGAAGATCCCCTGGAGAAGGGAAACACTACCCACTCCAGTATTCTGGCCTGGAGAATTCCATGGATTGGGTCACAAATAGTCGGACACAACTGAGCCATTTTCACTTTTCATTCTTCCCAAGATTACATGTCCCTTATTATTGACGAGATTCACATGCATCTCTTTATGCCTGAAATACCCTAACCTCATGGCTCCGAATGTTGACTAATTTCTACTTACCCTTTAGGATAAATTACTAAATTGGTATAATAATTATCTCTAAACATGAATAAGAGCCTCTTCTTTTAAGCTTTCACATCTTATTCTGGCCTTGTCATAGTTCTTGTTGCACAAGATAGTAATTTTTTCCTTGTTGTGGGTCTCTCCAGCTAAATCAGCCTTGTTCAAATTAGGATCTAAAGAGAACTTTCATCTGAATTATTTAGGAAACCTGTTAAAATTGTAGATCCTAAAATGCCACTCTAGACCTACTGAATCAGAATTCCTGAGAGTGAGGTCCAAAACTGCATGTTTAAGCACATTATTCAGGTGGGGCTAAGGCCTCTTGAAGGTGGAAAACCCTTAACACAGGATGAAAGTCCTTTTGGACATAGAGTGACTCGGCTGATTTCTCTACATACATTTCTTTACACCCTGCATTGTCCTGGCTTAAGAAGCAGGCAAGAGAGAATTATGAAAGTTATATCCATTTGTATCATATTTGTCAATACAAAATTAATGCCTTTCATAGCTCAGCTAAGATTCAGCAAAGGTTTAGTTAACGAATTAAAGGTACTCAAACAACCTAGGGTGTACACATTTATCGCTGAATTGTTTTGCCAATGTTTCTAATTTCTTTATCATTTTCTTTTCTTTATGTTTCTATCTAAGCTTTATTTCTAATTACTATTTAACAAGTGAAATTTTAAGACACGCCAATGCTTTATATTTTCAGAATTAATTTGCATTGTCCTCACCTTGAAAAGGCAGCTTCTAAAAATTAAACAAATGGGACCTAATTCAACTTAAAAGCTTTTGTACAACAAAGAAAAGCAAAAACAAAATGAAAAGACTACACTCAGAATGGCAGAAAATATTTGCAATTGAGGGACCTTACAAAGGATGAATTCAGTCAGCTCAGTCACTCAGTCATGTCTGACTCTTTGTGACTCCATGGACTGCAGCACACCAGGCCTCCCTGTCCATCACCAACTCCGATCTCTGGTTCCTCTGACTCTTCTAAATCCAGCTTGAACATCTAGAAGTTCAGGGTTCACGTACTGCTGAAGCCTGGCTTGGAGAATTTTGAGCATTACTTTGCTAACGTGTAAGATGAGTGCAATTGTGTGGTAGCCTGAACATTCTTTGGCATTGCCCTTCTTTGGGATTGGAATGAAAACTGACCTTTTCCAGTCCTGTGGCCACTGCTGAGTTTTCCACATTTGCTGGCATATTGAGTGCAGCACTTTCACAGCATCATCTTTCAGGATTTGAGACAGCTCAACTGGAATTCCATCACCTCCACTACCTTCATTCATGATTATGCTTCCTAAGGCCCACTTGACTCCACATTCCAGGATGTCTGCCTCTAGGTGGGTGATCACACCATCATGGTTATCAGGGTCGTGAAGGTCTTTTTTGTATAGTTCTTCTGTGTATTCTTGCCACTTCTTCTTAATCTCTTCTGCTTCTGCTAGGCCCATACCATTTCTGTCCTTTATTGTGCCCATCCTTGCATGAAATGTTCCCTTGGTATCTCTAATTTTCTTGAAGAGATCTCTAGTCTTCTTGAAGGGATCTCTAGTCTTTCACACTCTATTGTTTTCCTCTATTTCTTGGCACTGCTCACCGAGGAAGGCTTTCTTATCTCTCCTTGCTGTGCTTTCAGATGGGTATATCTTCCCTTTTCTCCCTTGCCTTTGGTTCTCTTTCTTTCTCAGCTGTGTGCAAGGCCTCCTTGCACATTTTGCCTTTTTGCATCTCTTTTTCTTAGGGATGGTTTGCTCAACACCTCCTGTACAACATTACAAATCTCCCTCTATTGTTCTTCAGGCACTCTGCCTATCAGATCTAATCCCTTAAATCTATTTGTCATTTCTGTTGTATAATAATAAGAGATTTGATTTAGGTCATACCTGAATGGCCTAGTGGTTTTCCCTACTTTCTTCAATTTGTCTGAATTTGGCAATAAGGAGTTCATGATCTGAGCCACAGTCAGCTCCCAGTCTTGTTTTTGTTAACAGTATAGAGCGTCTCCATCTTTGGTTGCAAAGAATATAATCTGATTTCGATATTGACCATCTGGTGATGTCCATATGTAGAGTCGTCACTTCAGTTGTTGGAAGAGGGTGTTTGCTATGACCAGTGTGTTCTCTTGGCAAAACTCTCTTAGTCTTTGCCCTGCTTCGTTTTGTACTCCAAGGCCAAATTTGCCTGTTACTCCAGGTGTCTCTTGACTTCCTACTTTTGCATTCCAATCGCCTATGATGAAAAGGACATCTATTTTGACTGTTAGTTCTAGAAGGTCTTGTAGGTCTTCATAGAACTGTTCAACTTCAGCTTCTTCAGCATTACTGTTGGAGCATAGACTTGGATTACTGTGATATTGAATGGTTTGTCTTGGAAACAAACAGAGATCATTCTGTCATTTTGGGGACTGCACCCAAGAACTGCATTTCAGACTCTTTTGTTGACTGTGAGGGCTACTCCATTTCTTCTAAGGGATTCTTGCCCACAGTAGTAGATATAATGGTCATCTGATTTAAATTTGCCCATTCCAGTCCATTTCAGTTCACTGATTCCTAAAATGTCAATGTTCAATCTTGTCATCTCCTGTTTGACCACTGCAGATGGTGACTGCAGACATGAAATTAAAANGTGTTGGAGAAGACTCTTGAGGGTCCCTTGGACTGCAAGGAGATCCAACCAGTCCATTCTAAAGGAGATCAGTCCTGGGTGTTCTTTGGAAGGAATGATGCTAAAGCTGAAACTCCAGTACTTTGGACACCTCATGCCAAGAGTTGACTCATTGGAAAAGACTCTGATGCTGGGAGAGATTGGGGGCAGGAGGAGAAGGGGACGACCCAGGATGATATGGCTGGATGGCATCATGGACTCGATGGACGTGAATCTGAGTGAACTCTAGGAGTTGGTGATGGACAGGGAGGCCTGGCGTGCTGCGATTCATGGGGTTGCAAAGAGTTGGACACTACTGAGCAACTGAACTGAACTGAAGTGAACTGAATCTACCCTGATTCATGGACCTAACATTCCAGGTTCCTATGCAGTATTGCTCTTTACAGCATCATACCTTACTTCCATCACCAGTCACATCCACAACTGGCCATTGTTTTTGCGTTGGCTCCATCTCTTCATTCTCTCTGGAGTTATTTCTCCACTCATCTCCAGTAGCCTATTGGGCACCTATCGACCTAGGAAGTTCATCTTTCTGTGTCATATCTTTTTGCCTTTTCATACTGTTCATGGAGTTCTCAAGGCAAGAATACTAAAATGGTTGTCAGAACTCTCCACCATGACCGGTCCACCTTGGGTGGCCCTATGCAACATGGTTCATAGTTGCATTGAATTAGACAAGGCTGTGGTCTGAGTGATCAGTTTGATTAGTTTTCAGTGATTGTGGTTTTCATTCTGTCTGCCCTCTGATGGATAAGGATAAGAGGTTTATGGAAGATTTCTGATGGGAGAGATTGATTGTGGGGAAAACTGGGCCTTGTTCTAATGGGCAAGGCCATGCTCAGTAAATCTTTAATCCAATCTTCTGGTGATGGGCAGGGCTGGCTGACACAGAACTATGGTGGAGGTAACGAAGATAATGGTGACTTCCTTCGAAAGGTCCCATTCACGCACTGCCACACTCAGTGCCCCGGACCATGCCACAGGCCACCACTAACCCATGCCTCCAGCAGAGACACTTGGACACTCACAGGCAAGTCTAGGTCAGTCTCTCGTGGGGTCACTGCTGCTTCCTCCAGGGTCCCGGTACACAAGCTTTCCTTTGTGCCCTCCTGAAGCCTGTTCCTCCAGTCCTTTCTAAGTTCTGGCGGCTCTATGGTGCAGTTAATGGCGACCTCCTCCAAGAGGGCTTATGCCACACCCAGGTCTGTTGCACCCAGAGCCCCGCAGCAGGCCACTGCTGACCCGGACCTGCAGGAGACACTCAAACACTCAAAGGCAGATCTGGGTCAGTCTCTGTGGGATCTCCTGGTGTGCACAAGGTTTTGTTTGAGCCCTCTGAGCATCTCTGGCGGCTATGGGGTTTGCTTCTAAACATGATTTCCTCCTACCATCTTGCTGAGGCTTCTTCTTTGCCCTTGGACAGGGGGTATCTTTTTTTGTGGGATCCAACATTCTCCAGTTGATGGTTGTTCAGCAGCGAGTTGTAATTTTGGAAAAGATCAGCACACATCCTTCTCCTTCGCCATCTTGTGTGATAAAGGATCAATCTCCAAAATATACAAACAGCTCATACAGCTCAATACAAAAAAACAGTAACAACAGAAAAACAGTCCAGCCAGAAAAATGGGCAGAAGACCTAAAAAGACTTTATCATAGAAAACGTACAGATGACCGACAGGAACATAAAAAATCCTCAGCATGGCTAATTATTAGAGAAATACAAATCAAAACCACAATGAAGTATTACCTAATTCTGGTCAGAATGGCTATCACCAAAGAGTCTACAAATAACAAATGGTACAAGGATGTGGATAAAAAGAAACCTTCCTACACTGTTGGACAGAATGTAAACTCGTATAGTCACTGTGGAAAACAATATGGAGGGTCCTTTAAAAACTAAAAATAGAGTTACCATACAATCCTGCAACCCCACTCCTGAGCATATTTCTGGAGAAAACTATAATTCTAAAAGATGCATGCTCCTGAACATTCATTGCAGCATTACTTTCAATAGCCAAGACATGGAAACAAACCAAAACTCCCTCCACAGACGTATGCATAAAGAAGGTATGAGATATATATACACACATATATATAGGAAATATTACAGTAATGGACAGAATCGATATGAACCTGACAGAAGCAAAAGTTATTAAGAAGAAGCGGCAACAATACACAGAAGAACTATTTTAAAAAGGTCTTAATGACCAGGATAACCAAAATGGTGTGATCACTCACCTAGAGACAAACATCCTGGAGTGTGAAGTCAAGTGGGCCTTAGGAAGGATTCCTACAAACAAAGTTAGTGGAGTTGATAGAATTGCAGCTGAACTACTTCAGATCCTAAAAGATGATGATGATAAAAGTGTTACACTCAATATGCTAGCAAATTTGTATAAATCAACAGTGGTCACAAGACTGGAAAAGGTCAGTTTTCATTCCAGTCCCAAAAAAAGAGCAATGCCAAAGAATGTTCAAATTACCAAACAATCACACTCATACTCATTTAACGTGCTAGCTTAATATACTTAAAGCTAGGTTTCAGCAGTACCTGGAGAACTTCTGGATGTACAAGCTGGATTTAGAAAAGGCAGAGGAACCAGTGATAAAACTGCCAACATCTGTTGGATCATAGAAAAAGCTAGGGAATTCCAGAAAACATCTGCTTCATTGACTACACTAAAGCCTTTGACTGTGTGGATCACAAAAAAAACTGTGGGAAATTCTTAAAGAGACTGGAGTACCAGACCACCTTACCTGTCTCCTGTGAAACTTGTATGCAGGTC
Source organism: Redunca redunca (assembly GCA_006410935.1). Taxonomy (NCBI): domain Eukaryota; kingdom Metazoa; phylum Chordata; class Mammalia; order Artiodactyla; family Bovidae; genus Redunca; species Redunca redunca. The sequence goes on along the minus strand of SJYQ01000329.1, from coordinate 500,089 downwards.
AAGAAACAACAATTAGAACCGTACATGGAAAAACGAACTGGTTCAAAATTGGAACAGGAGTACGACAAGGCCGTATATTGTCACCCTGCTTATTTAACGTCTACGCAGAGTACATCATGCGAAATGCTGGGTGGGATGAAGCACAAGCTGAAATGAAGACTGCAGGGAGAAATAACAGTAACCTCAGATATACAGATCATACCACCGTTATGGGAGAAAAAAAGAGGAATTAAAGAGCCTCTTGATGAACGTGAAAGAGGAGAGTGAAAAAACTGGCTTAAAACTCAACATTCAGAAAACTAAGATCATGGCATCTGGTCCCATCACTTCATGGCAAATAGATGGGGAAACAGTGGAAACAGTGGCTGAATTTATTTTCTTGGGCACCAAAATCACTGCAGATGATGACCATGAAATTAAAAGATGCTTACTCCCTGGAAGAAAAGCTATGACCAACCTAGACAGCATATTAAAAAGCAGAAACATTAACAACAAAGGTCTGTCTAGTCAAAGCTATGGTTTTTCCAATAGTCATGTATGAATGTGAGAGTTGGACCATAAAGAAAGCTGAGCACCAAGAAATTGAAGCTTTTGAATTGTGGTGTTGAAGAAGACTCTTGAGAGTCCCTTGGACTGCAAGGAGATCAAACCAGTCAATGCCAAAGGAAATCAGTCCTGAATATTCACTTGGAAGGATTGATGCTGAAGCTGAAACTCCAATACTTTGGCCATCTGATGTAAAGAACTGACTCACTGGAAAAAACCTTGATGCTGGGGAAAATTGAAGGCAGTAGGAGAAGGGGACAACAGAGAGTGAGATGGTTGGATGGCATCACCAACTCAATGGATATGAGTTTGAGCAAGCTCTGGAAGTTGATGATGGACAGGGAAGCCTGGGTGCTGCAGTCCATGGGGTCACAAGAAATCATACACCACTAAGTGACTGAACTGAACTGAAAAATTGTGTAGGATTATGAGATTACAATTTACATATTCATTACTTTTATTCTCTCTTACTTACCCTAAAATGTGCCATGAGAATATATAGCATACTTTGGAGCGGAAACGGATGAATTTCTGTGGTCTTATTTCTAACTGTTGCCTTAAGCAATGGAAGATTCTGAATGTTTGAAACAATGAAAATCCTTAATTGCATCAAATGAATTGGCCTAAATGAAATTTTATCTATTATACCTGGTGGAATGATTTCATCTCCCTTCCTGAAGAATGAGGCAGTTATTAAGCATAGATTGAATGTGGATTCAAGTTAAATCATACATTAATATTAAATTGTATTTCCTTTAAAAATTTTTAATTTATGAAATCATCTTGTTTTTAGGAAAAAAAGAATAATTAAACTGATTTCCACCATTGCTCAGAGAATATTCCCAGCTGTAGGCAAAATCCATTAGAAGAACATCTCTATTAGAATGAAACACAAATCCAGTGAACATTTATATGCAACATTTGGAAATTCATGCTTTAGGCTTATGGAAGTGATTCAAATGACTGCCTCTCATTAAATGTTGAGAGCAAAACTGAACTGATATACCATTCTAATGAGCAACTCTTTCAACTGTTATAAAGGGTACTATAGTGGGTATCGCAAGCATTCAGTGGCGTAAATCAATCATTACATAAAGCAATGGGGTCAGGCTTAACCAGGAAATGCAAGAAATATATACATGTAGCCATATTGCTAAAAATGGAATCAATGGCTACCATAATAAGATTATTTTGCTCACATTATTACTCCCACAGTATTACTTTACTTTTATTGTAATAGAATGGTGTAATATATTTTTAAAAAGATTCTCATGATTGATTTTTAAATTGTGTATTTATTGTAGATGGAAGTTATTAAACACATCTCAGAGAAAAACACTTAATTTTTTCCATTTTGAACATTTAACCAAAAATTATCAGTTATTCTTAAAATTATTTCAATAATATCAAACCCAATTAGTCTGTAGAAATAAAGGATAAAAATCAGTTAGCTCATATATAAAGAGCGGTCAAATTATGACTTAATGACAGAGGAAGTTTATTGAGTGAGTTTTTAAAATAATACATTTTCATGTCAGTCAACAAAGAGAATTATAGAGGACAGTTTTCCTAAAAGAATATCGGGAAGGGATGGAAGAGGAAGAGTAGGAATAATTTGACGGGTGTGACCGCTAAAGGGAGTGGTAAGTGAGGGTAAGTAAAGAAGTGATAATGTAAGTAAATATCACTTTAAAATGGAGAAGAATCTAGGCAGAGTAGTCAGAAGTTTGCGCCTCTCCTCCTGCAAGTCTACCGTCCTACATACAGGATACGACCAGACCCAACTGGTTTACATTTCTTTTTATTCTGGGGACTTTGCCCGTCCCATGTTTCATAATATCCACTAGAGTAGCTTCCTACCCGTGATTCTCAGAGTTTTCTAATTATGCTTCACGTATGTCTTTCAGATGCCTACGAAAATCTAGCAACAAAGAAAAATATCAGAACCCTTAGGCCACCAAAAGGATACATAAAGGGGCTCGTTCTTGTGTTTTCCATTTCCAAGCGTTCTTTCAGGCTTGAGGTGATGATCAAGAGCAATTATTCAAACCAGCTAAAGTAGATATCATGGGGAAGCAGGGGCAACTTGGAGGAAGAATGCTGGGGGACTTTGGGTGTCCATTGCCCCAACCCTACCACCTGATCCATTGTCTTCCCTTCACCACGATGCTCTCTGCCACAGGAAGTTGTCTTTTGTGAACTTTCTCACCCAGGCTTCTTTACCCTCTGGCCTCCATTTTGGTTTGGCTAGAAAGAGTTACCCACAGGAAAACTGGAGCATAAAAGGAGAAATACCAATGGGCATTTCTGCCCCCTCTTACCTGTTGTGGCTCTCTACAGTCTTTGTTTGATGGTAAAGCTCCCATCACAACTAGTCCTTCCTGGATCTAAGTTCTTTTCAGTTCCAGCACCACATTCTCTCCTATTGCCCCTTCAAGTCTTAAACAACTGTAGCTCCTGCTCTAGCCAGTCCCTGAAACTTCAAAGTCTGTGATCATTCATTTAACTCCACCCACACCACAGTGTTTGTTCTACTCATTAACTTCTCCTTGCTCAGCCTACCAAGTGTGCCTTCTCTTTGCTTTCAGAACCCTGACACAGCCTGGAGATAGTCCTACATTGCACATTCCTAATAAAATACAGTGTGATAACAGTGGATACTGAAATAAACAAATATAAATATTACCCATAATCTTTAATCCCCTCAAAAATGTTAAAGAAATAGTCCCTTTATGATCATTCTATGACAGTTCCCTATTTCTTTCTAACAATATTATAAGTTGTATAAGTTTTCTAACCTGCTTTTATTTATTTTTGGCTCCCTCACTGCACAGAAGCTACATGAAGGCCCATGTCTGTACTCATTATTGTATATGCCCGATGTCAGAGAAGAGTACAACACAAGATAATCACTCAGTAAACAGTATTTGTGAATAAATTAAGAACTTTATTTTCACTATTTCATGTAAGTGTCCTTACCATCCTTCAGTGAGTCCTGTATTACTATTATTCTCATATACAGATGAAGAAATGTTATCAGAAAAGATAAGTAACTTGTCTAATTTCACACAGTTAGTAAGTAGTCAAGTTAGGACTGGAGCCTATATTTGTATTATACTTCCCTATTCTGTTTCATGGAAGCTCTGAGTATGGTCACCAATTAATTCAATTAATATTCATGTGAATACTTATTTTGTATCATATACTAGTTCTGGGAGCTAGGTATATTGCAGTAAACAAAAGAGAGAAAAATATCTTCCTTCACTGAGCTAGTCAAAATTCAAATTACAAAGACAAATGACAGAAACAAATCAATAAGATATATAATAAAATAGCTGAGTCATCATTTTTTGAGGAAAATTAAAACAGAGTAAGGGGACAGAAATAATGAGTGGGTTGCTATTTTACCTTGCATTGTCAATGAAGGCCACTTGGAGATCTGGGAAGTTGCTGGCCTATATACTCTCTTTTCAGCACATCAGAAAAAGGCAGAACTTCCTTCAGGCACTTGCAACCCTTCTTGTGAACCACTGTGGCTCTCTGCTTCCATGGCAATCACCACAGTCCAGCCCCTCATTTCTCACCTTAGGTTTACTGCAAGAGTTTTCTGATTTGTCTGTCTACTCCTTTTGCCCTCTGCTATCAGACTAACCTTAATTACTCTGGCCTAGCAAACCAAGCAGAGTCTGGATTTGGGGCTCCATTTCAATCTCTTTCAGACAGCTTTGTATAGAGGTCAACTCAATGTGACAGCCTGTTTCAGGAGGTGATGTTTGACTAAAGGCCTGAATAAAATGAGGGATCGAGCCATGAGAATATGGGGCAGGAAGAGCATTTTTTAATCCCTAAAACTAGAGCATGTTTGGTATGTCATAGAGCAAGGCCAGCGTGCTGGAGTGAACAAGAGGAAAACAGTAGGAAAAGAAGTTGATCTGGCAAGGACTTTGCATTTTATTTTAAGGGTAAGGGAAACTCATTAAAGTAGGGAGTTAGAATTCTCTCTCTTAACGTGAAAAAACTCCTTTACGTAGGAGATAAGATTTGACCTGAAGATACGAAAATGAGTTGGAGTTGTCCCATGCGTAGAGATTCCATGTAGAAGAAATCTGCAAGGTTAGATCATCTGAAAAAAAACAAAAATAGTTAGGGAACCGAATGCTTGCTACTGAAAATTTCCAACACAGATGAGCCTCACGCACATCACCATAGAGGCTGTTAGCAATGTAAAATCTTTGGCTTTTCTCTAGATCTACTGAACCATAATCTGCATTTTAAGCAAACTTAGTAAGTAAATTGTAAGCCTGACAAAGGATAGCAGATGAGAGAAAATAAATTCTAAATGATCTTGTGTTCTCAGATTATGTGCATTAGGCAATAATGGATGTAGAAGTTTATGAGCCTGGATAGTTAGGTTGGACTCACTGGAACTCACTATACTTTGAGTATAGTGACTGAAGTTCTGGAACATTCTGACAAGAGAAAACATTCCCATAATAATAGCCACCTCACAGTGGTTGAGTACTACTGTCTGTGAAACTTAGTACTTTAAAAATATAGAAATTTCTTGTAATATTTCATGTAGATTTCCATTTAAGATACTGATATAAATATGTATTTTTTTCTTTAAAGGAGGCCACATTGTCTATATGAAATAAAAACTATTATCTGGTTATATATGGATATTCACCCCATGTTAGTTAATATACATTCCTCAGAAGCTCTTAAGCATGCTGAACAAACTGAGAAACAAAATCGTCCTTGTAGATGTACATCAATGAATTGTTTGTTCTTTTCATTTCTCATATTCCAAAGGCCAGGCTAAATTGCAAATGTGTTATTTCTAGGAATGTAAATGTGATCAATTACATGACTTCTCTACATCTTTGTTTTGGCACACATCCTGTTCCATCTTCTCTTGCTTACTAAATATAATAAATAGGGGCATTCAGAATTCACCAAAAGGAGGAAGGGTCACTATAGCAGATAAATTGACACATCCCCCAAATGACTTGAATATTAATTTTGCCAGAATGTTTCACAAGGTGGTTTTTATTTTTCCTTATGTCTTTAAATCTTTTCTTTTCTTAATGCTATTTTGGCAAGCTTGTGCCTCAAGAAGCATCAGGATGAACAGAGGTAGCAGGTATCCAAGGGCCTGGAAGATACACAGAAAGTATGAAGGACACAATATGCAATTTATAATAAACAAGAAGTTCCAGTCAGATTCCTTGTCATCAGAGAGAGCTGATATCAAAAGCTGGCAGAGATTCAGTGTGAAGGAAGGGACAGAAATTCCCTGGAGGAAAAGTTGAGAGCTGAAGATAAAGGAGTAATCAAGAGCCAGACCAGGAAGAGTCTTATGTACGCAATGTAGAGTTTGTGCCTTGTCTTGACCTCTGAGAAGAATTTATCCGCTCTTCTAAAGCAAACATCCAAGTTATGATCAATTTTCATCCATAGTCACTTTTATTCTTGCCCTGTCCTTTGGCCCCAACTTTACTCCATTTCTCATAAAGTAGCTAGGGGGGAAATTTTTCATTTCTCTGCTAAATATTCTTCAAAGACTTCCCTGTGCACTGCAAATGAAATGCAAATTCCTTATGACTGGGTCCAAAAATCTACATATGGAAAACACACTCTACCTCTGGCTTATATAGTGACCTCCTTTATTTCTTCCAATGGGTCAAGGTATTTCACATTTCGTAGCATTTCCATCAACCATTCTCTCTGCTGAAAAGTCTTTCTACCTTCCACTCCACTCTAAGACTGCTAACTCCTCTTCACTCTCTGAGTTTTGGCCAATGGAACATCTCCTCCTGATTGTCCCATCCAAAGTATATAACATCTCAATTTTCTATCTGTAATATCTCCTTTAATTATTTCCCTCACATGTCTTAATTCAAAACTGCTTATCTACTGGGAGTGGAGATCAAGATGGCAGAGTAGGAAGACAATGAGCTCACATCCCTGCCATGACTTGCTCTCTTACTGAAAATAACATGGAGACTAGAATGGCGCTTATGCAACCAAAGAAACAATGAAGACCCACAGGAAGTCCTACAGGAAATGCAGAAAAGAGGATGGTCTGAATCTGCACCCACAGAAAGGGACTCAGAAGAGGAGGGAATATCATGGACTCAGGGATCTTCCCTGGGAAGAGTCTTGAGTCACAAAGGAGGCCACCCAGCCCTGGGGCCCAACACCAGAGAGACAGTTCCCCTCAGCCAGTTTGAAACCTGTGGTTGGATGTAAGGGAGGGCAGTCAGAAACCCAGACTCTGCTCTTCAACAGCGCATACACATGCCTGCTTCCTCCTGCTGGCAGCAGGGAGGCCGCAGGCTGAAAACTGCCTCGGGCCCTCGTGGTTTCCTGGCCCACCCCGGGGCGCACCCAGCCCGCACTGGGTGCCGACTCCAACGCTTGGCTCCAGCCCTGCTGTCAACAGGGTAGAGGCTGCCCTTGCCAGAGGAGGGCAGGCACACAGAGGGAATGGTGTCAGCTTGGACTCGACCCTGCCTCTGACCGTGGTAAGAGCAGCCCTTAGCCGCGCACACATTCCTGCGTGCGCGCACGCTGGCTTGCTCCAGTCCGCAGCATGGAGGCCGCAGATAAATCTCTACCTGTTGTGCTGACTGGCTCTCCACGACTGATCACGGAAACGAAAAATGCTGTAAGGGGCTTTTCCAAGAGGGTGGAGGACGAGGAGGATACGGAGCTCATCTCTCCCCACAAACTCACCAAGAATACATATACAGGGATTGCGTTGATGGTTTAGGGGTTAAGAATCCAGCTCCCAAAGTCAGAGACTCGGACTTGATCCCAGGTCAGGGTAGCAGAGCAACTAAGCCCACACACCCCAACTAGAGAGCCCGCGTGCCACAACCAAGACCTGATACATAAATACATACAGTCAATAAATAAAAATATTTATTCTCTGCCAGGTGCATAAGTATTTTTAAAAATACATATACACATGAAAGGATTCTTGCAGAACACCTGCTTCACGCTAACAGAGGACCGCAGACGCCTAAAAGGATAAAAAAGATCCCCATACAAACAGGTAGGATGAAAGAAAAAATCAGGGAAAGGGAAGAGATGAGGAAGCAGGACAGGACTCGTGCCGTGGCAAAAAGCTGAAGCAGGGGCGAGGTTCCTGCATCCGGAGAAGCCCTGTCCCCAGCGGGGAAGAGCAGCTGGGCCAGAAGGGGAGCTGCAGGGGCTCAGAGGGGAGCCCAGCCCCAGGTCGACGGCAGAAAGGACGGAGGGAGACCTGCTCAGGTGTTCTGTGCCACAACCCTGTGCGCCCCACCCCTACGACGAGCGACTGCCAGGACGTACAGGGGGCCTTGGGGCAGGAGCTTAAGGCTTGGAGAGCAGACCCAGGGAGGCGACCGCCGTTGGCTGTGAGGGAACGGGAGGGAGGAACCAGGAATGCTGGCTCATGTTTGGGAACGTCTGAAACTGATTTCGGTGGAGAAACGCATGCAGAGGTGGGCATGAAACCAGAACTCTGAGCCCTAGGGGCTGTGTGATTAAAGAAGAGATGAAATCATTCTTCATGTGTGTACAGTGAAGTGACGCCTCCTAAATGTACAGCTTCCTAAACTGAGCGCCATGCAATATCTGAAAGAACGACTGCTCCTACAGTTGGGACAGGAATGGTTTTAGCAGCTCTGGGCTTTCTGGTCCGTTTTGTTGTTCCATCACTCAGTGGTGTCCAACTCTTTGCAACCCCATCCAGGCTTCCGTGTCCTTGAATATCTTCCGGATTTTGCTCAAACCCATGTCCACTGAGTAGATGATGCTATCCAACCATCTCATCCTCTGTCACCCCCTTGTACTGTAATTTTTTAAAAAACCTTTCTATCTATTTGTTCACGTTCTTTCTTCATATATTAGTTTCCTACTGCTATAGACCAAACTTAGCAGTTTAACACCGCACACATCTGTTATCTCAGTTTCTGTGAGTGGGGAGTTCAGACAGCCTAAGCTACATCCACTGCGGGCCTGAACCTAAGGATGTCTGCAAGTATTTTTGTCACATCTGGACACTTGGCTGAGGAAGCCTTCACTTAGACTCACTTAGGCTGTTGGCAGAAGCCAGTTCCTTGTAACTGTGAGAATGAAGATCTCAGTTTCTTGCTGTCAACTGGAGACTGCTTCTTGCCACATGGCTCCCTAAATTCTTTAAAGCCTGCAAGAGAGAAAGGCTTTAGAATAAGTCTGCTAACAAAATAGAGCTTTATATAACATAATCATGGGAATGCCCTCCCATCACCTTTGCCATGTTCCATTGTTGAGAAGCAAGTCACGGGTACCACTCACACTCAAGTGGAGGGGATTATATAAGGGTAAGAACATCAGGGGTTGGAAATAATTAGGGTCATCTTAAAGTCTGTTCTCCACAGTCTGCCCTTTGACCTCTAGTGATTTATTGATACACCCCTCTCACAAGCTAAATACGTTCATTCCCCTCCCAAGATTCTTCTTATAGCATCCCGTTATGGTGTCCTATTACAACATCAGTTCAAAGCCAAAATTTCCATCTCTAAATCAGGTCCAGGTGAAGATGAAATTCCTGGAAGTGATTCACCAGTTCCTGGGACATAATTCCTCTCCATCTGTGGATCTGTGAAACTAAAGAGCAAGCTATTGTTGTGCAATTACCAAGTCATGCCCAACTCTTTGTGGCCCCATGGACTGCAGCACGCCAGGCCTCCCTGCCCCTCACTGCCCCATGGAGTCTGCCCACGTTCATGCCCATTGAACCGGTTATGCCTCCCAGCCTTCTCATCCTGTTACCCTCTCCTTCTGCATCAGGGTCTTTTCAAATGAGTCACCTCTTCACACCAGGTGGCCAAAGTATTGGAGCTTCAGCTTCAGCATCAGACCTTCCAATGAATATTCAGAATTGATTTCCTTTAGGATGGACTGGTTTTAACTCCTTACTGTCCAAGGGACTCTCAAAAGTCTTCTCCAACACCAATAGCATCAATAGCATCGATTCTTCAGTGCTCTCCCTTCTTTATGGTCCAGCTCTCACATCCATACATGATTACTGGAAAGATTTCCTTGACTGCCTTGATGATACAGGCAAGTTATCTACCCCTAATTTCCTCCAAGAAGCATCTTTGCTCTATGAATGTGGAGACTAAACCAATCTTGTTCAGCACTTTATGGTCAAGAAAGCACCATACCTAACTCACAGAAAATGTTTAATAAATGTCTCTGAATAGTTAATTCATAACCAAAAGTTTTGAATAAGGACCCAGAAACAGAGAATAAGTATCAAGACTGAGAAGCAAATAATCAAAACTAGAAAATAATAGTTTGAATATGAAATAAAGAAGAAAAAGAAGGAAAGAATGGAAGGAGGGAGAAAGGAGAGGAAGAAAGGAGGGAAAGGGGGAAAAAAGAGGAAAGGAGGGAAAAACATAGCAGAGTCAGAGTATGTAATCAGAACAAGACAAGTAACAAAGAAAATGCTTCTGAACCAGGTACTTATTTCATTAATACATCTAATAGACCCTTATAAGCATGATGCTAAAGCTGAAACTCCAGTACTTTGGCCCCCTCATGCGAAGAGTTGACTCGTTGGAAAAGACTCTGATGCTGAGAAGGATTGGGGGCAGGAGGAGAAGGGGACGACAGAGGATGAGATGGCTGGATGGCATCACGGACTCGATGGGCGTGAGTCTGAGTGGACTCTGGGAGTTGGTGATGGACAGGGAGGCCTGGCGTGCTACAATTCATGAGGTCACAAAGAGTCGGAAATGACTGAGCGACTGAACTGAATTGAACTGAACTGAAGCATCCTTAAGATTTTATAATGCTAAAAATTATGGTGTCTGAGATAAAATAATACACCAGATACAGTCCCAGCATTCAAAGAGCTAGTCTAATGGGAGATACAAAATGTAAGATGATAAATACGAAAATTAATAAACAGAGGGCTAACAAAATACATGGGGAAAATAACTACTCTTGTATGAGGGTATGTCAGATAAATTGTCCCCAAAGATATCACCTCTAAATATTGTTTTAAAGATAAGTAAGATTTAACTCAACAACTACCTGATTATGTTGGAAAAGAGAAGAAGGATGATGTTTTAGGAAGAGAAGAAAAATACATGTTAAAAGACCAACAGTGAAAATGAACATGGTATATTCAGACAACTAAAATTTTTTTTAAGTACTGGAGAGTAGAGCTCGATGATAAAAAGTGATGAGAATTGAGACTGCACACTTAATAAAGGGGACCCAGATTATAATATGAAATTTGAACTTTATTTTTAGTATAGTGGAGGGCTATTAAAAAGTTTCAAGTAAGAAAATTAAAAAATCAAACTTATGCTTTAGAAAGATCATTCTGACTATTGTGGAAAATCAACAGGAATGAAAAAGACCTAAAGACGGGCAGATTATCTATGAGACAGTTATTTCTGGAATCTAACTAAGAAACAGAGGAAGTTGGAAAAGGCAAAGAGCACAATCAATTGAGTAACAATGAGTAGAGCTAGGGTTTAGTTGCATGTTGGGATCAGGGAAGAGACGAGAGAAAACATGGATGAGGACCAGTTATCTGTTTTGGAAACTGATTAAACAGTGGCACTGTGTGCCAAAGTAGCAAATAAAGCAAAAGAAAAGCTTACGGTCTAGATAGGATGGAGGTGAGCCACACTAGAAAATTTTAGTTTTGAGTTGCTTCTGGGAATTCTAAGTGGAGAAAGCTTAAAGGCAGTCAGTTTGGGCTTTGGAGCTCAAGAAAAAATGTTGATCTAGGGTTTTTGAGATTTCCCTAACTGAGAAAAAAGATTGGCCACAGAGTTCAAGGAGTAAAGAATGACCGACAATGGAAAAGTGAAAGATGAGTGCTGTCTGCTACACAATTCAGAGGAATTTGGAGACCAGAAGAATTCAGCAAAATGTTTTCTGAATACTTGTCACAAATTTTCTCATCTAATCCTACACATTACAGTGTGTAAAACATCAGTGAAGATTTCCAATCAGATGTGTCAAATGCGTTTATCTCTGCTCCTAGTGGAAATAATGCATATTAGAATGTCAATACTATTATTTTTTTAAAGGTTATAAATCCCAAGAAAAAAGGAAAAATGAGTGGAGGTGAGAGCAACTGAAAAATGTCAACAAATATTAACAAGTTGAAAGCATATAGTGAGGTGTCAACTGACTAAGTAAAAAACAGTTGAAACATAAAAATTTACAGTTGGAGACAAGATGAAAAATGGGATTTTCCATGTAGATTATGGAAGATTTGGAACTCGAGACACTGGACATATTGGTTGGCCCTAGTGAGGTGTGAGAATTGGTTGAAAAATCTGCAGATGGAGTAATCAGATGCCTTCATCTTATTTATACCCCTCCTTACCATACACAGCCAGGTTAATACCACTTTCTAGCTTGTTTAGAAAACCAGATGGTTAGTTTCTGAGAAATTGATTCTGAAAGACTCCAGACTGAAGACACCAAGAACAATGGAGTTTGATGGTGCTAAACTGAAAACACAATTCTGAACAGTACTTTATTATAAACTTTCCAGCAGTATTCTATTTTTAAGTAATACAGAAGGAATAATTTAATACATGTTAAATTTTCCAGATAAAAGACTATTAAACCATTCAAGAAACCATCCTTATGCATTTTTTCCATTTTTTCCAAAGGAGGTAGAAATATCTAAAACTACCCGGGTTTTTTCACACCAAAGTGCCTGAGGATGTGCTCTTTACTAGCAATGTAAGGGAAAAGAAAGACAATAAGGTTGAAATCTGGTCCCGTGACTTCATGGGAAATAGATAGGGAAACAGTGGAAACAGTGTCCGACTTTATTTTTGGGGGCTCCAAAATCACTGCAGATGGTGATTGCAGCCATGAAATTAAAAGACGCTTACTCCTTGGAAGAAAAGTTATGACCAACGTAGATAGCATATTCAAAAGCAGAGACATTACTTTGCTGACTAAGATCCATCTAGTCAAGGCTATGGTTTTCCCTGTGGTCATGTATGGATGTGAGAGTTGGACTGTTCAGAAAGCTGAGCACCGAAGAATTGATGCTTTTGAACTGTGGTGTTGGAGAAGACTCTTGAGAGTCCCTTGGACTGCAAGGATTGGACTGCAAGGAGATCCAACCAGTCCATTCTGAAGGAGATCAGCCCTGGGATTTCTTTGGAAGGAATGATGCTAAAGCTGAAACTCCAGTACTTTGGCCACTTCATGTGTAGAGTTGAGTCACTGGAAAAGACTCTGATGCTGGGAGGGATTGGGGGCAGGAGGAGAAGGGGACGACAGAGGATGAGATGGCTGGATGGCATCACTGACTCGATGGACGTGAGTTTGAGTGAACTCCTGGAGTTGATGATGGACAGGGAGGCCTGGCGTGCTACGATTGAGCAACTGAACTGAATTGAACTGAAGGTTGAAATCAGCATCTCTACAACAAAGCCTTTTGCTGATTTTTTCAGGACCATTAGTGGCAACAAAAAGATCATCAGAGACTAGAGTCCCAGAAAATTTGCATCTTCCTCTTGAATTCCTTTACCCTCTACTGGAGGATTCTCCCAATGGAAGGACCTGGGCATTTCTTCAAATCGGAAGAGGTTGCCAGGGAAATGGGTGTAGAATGAGAGTCCATTCTTTCTCTTCCCTGCAGGTTTCCCTGACTCAGCTCTTAGAGTCCCCACTGCATGAACTTTTCTGTACTCTTTCATGCAATATATAGAGTGCTGCTATGTTGCCTTACAATACCACAGGCTGTCAAACCCCCATTTATGCAAAACTACCCCAGAGATGCAAAGTATGAAAAAAATGTTTATTTGCCTCTACACTGCTAACTTATAGTCTAGGTGGCCCAACCCACTCTTTCAAATCCAATTGTCTAACCCCTTTACTTCACTCCTGAAGCAAACTATGAAATTCTTCTCTAAAATCATGCCTCCCTTCATGGATCACAGTCTTGTTGTGGCAAAGGGGCTTGCATAACTCAATAAAATTATGCGCCATGCCATGCAGAGCCACTCAAGATGGACAGGTCACAATGAAGTGTTCTGACAAAACATGGCCCACTGGAGGAGGGACTGGCAAGCCAGAGTAACAGGTAAGTTTGGTCTTGGAGTAGAAAATGAAGCAGGGCAAAGTCTAACAGAGTTTTGTCGAGAGAATTCAGTGACCAAACAAACCCTGTTTCCCAACAAGCCGAGAGAAAAATCTACTCATGGTATAACCAGATGGTCAATACCAAACTCAGATTGATTGTGCTCTTTGCAGCCAATAATGAAGAAGCTCTATCAGTTCAGTTCAGTTCAGTCACTCAGTCGTGTCCGACTCCTTGCGACCCCATGAACTACAGCACGCCAGGCCTCCCTGTCCATCACCAACTCCAGGAGTTCACTCAGACTCACGTTCATCGAGTCCGTGACACCATCCAGCCATCTCATCCTCTGTCGTCCCCTTCTCCTCCTGCCCCCAATCCCTCCCAGCATCAGAGTCTTTTCCAATGAGTCAACTCTTCGCATGAGGTGGCCAAAGTACTGGANTGATCTTTGTTTTCTGAATGTTGAGCTTTAAGCCAACTTTTTCACTCTCCTCTTTCACCTTCGTCAAGAGGCTTTTTAGCTCCTCTTCACTTTCTGCCATAAGGGTGGTGTCATCTGCATATCTGAGGTTATTGATATTTCTCCCGGCAATCTTGATTCCAGCTTGTGTTTCTTCCAGTCCAGCGTTTCTCATGATGTACTCTGCATAGAAGTTAAATAAGCAGGGTGACAATATACAGCCTTGACATACTCCTTTTCCTATTTGGAACCAGTCTGTTGTTCCATGTCCAGTTCTAACTGTTGCTTCTTGACCTGCATACAGATTTCTCAAGAGGCAGGCTAGGTGGTCTGGTATGCCCATCTCTTTCAGAATTTTCCAGTTTCTTGTGATCCACACAGTCAAAGGCTTTGGCATAGTCAATAAAGCAGAAATAGATATTTTTCTGGAACTCTCTTGCCTTTCCCATGATCCAGCGGATGTTGGCAATTTGATCTCTGGTTCCTCTGCGCTTTCTAAAAGCAGCTTGAACATCGGGGATTTCACAGTTTACATATTGCTGAAGCCTGGCTTGGAGAAGCTCTATACAGTCAGCAAAAACAAGACCTGGAGCTGACTATGGCTCAGATAATGAGCTCCTTAATGCCAAACTTAGGCTTAAATTGAATAAAGTAGGGGAAATCACTAGGCTATGCAGGTATGAACTAAATTATATTCCTTATGATTATACAGTGGAGGTGGTGAATAGATTCAAGGGATTAGATCTGATACACAAAGTACATGAAGAACTATGGATAAAGGTTCATAACGTAGTATAGGAGGCCGTGACCAAACCATCCCAAAGAAAAAGAAATGTGAGAAGGCAACGTGGTTGTCTGAAGAGGCTTTACAAATAACTAAGGAAAGTAGAGAAGTGAAAAGCAAGGGAGAAAAAGAAAGATATACGCAAATGAATGGCAGAGCTCCAGCGAGTAGCAAGGAGAGACTAGGTCTTAAATGAACAATGCAAATAAATAGAAGGAAACAATAGAATGGGAATGATAAGAGATCTCCTTAAGAAAATTAGAGATGTCAAGGGAATATTTCATGCAAGGATGGGCACAATAAAAGACAGAAATGGTATAGACCTAACTGAAGCAGAAGAGATTAAGAAGAGGTGGTGAGAACACACAGAAGAAATATGCAAAACAAGGTCTTAATAACTGGGAAAATCATGATGGTATGATCACTAACCTAGAGTCAAACATCTGGAATGTGAAGGCAAGTGGGCCTTAGGAAGCATCACTATGAACAAAGCTAGTGGAGATGATGGGATTCCAGCTGAGCTATTTAAAATCTTAAAAGATGATGCTGTCAAGTGCTGCACTCAATATGTCAGCAAATTTGTAAAACTCAGCAGTGGACACAGGACTGGAAAAGGTCAGTTTTCATTCCAGTCTTAAAGAAGGGCAATGCCAAAGAATATTCAAACAATTGCACTAATTTCACATGCTAGTAAGGTTATACACAAAATCCTTCAACCTAGAGTTCAGCAGTACATGAACTGAGAACTTCCAGATGTAAAGCTGGGTTTACAAAAAGAGGAACTAGAGATCAAATTTCTAACATTTGTTGGATCATAAAGAAAGCAAGGGAATTCCAGAAAAACATCTACTACTGCTTCATTGACTATGCTAAAGTCTTTGACTGTGTGGATCACAACAAACTGGAAAATTCTTCAACATGGAAATACCAGACCACCTTACCTGCCTCCTGAGAAATCTGTATGAAGGTCAAAAAGCAATAATTAGAACCAGATATGGAACAATGGACTGGTTCAAAACTGGGAAAGGAGTAGGTCAAGGCTGTATATTGTTACCCTGCATTTTAAATTTCTAGGCGGAGTACATCACGTGAAATGCCAAGCTGGATGAATCACAAGCTGGAATCAAAATTGCCAGGAAAATATCAACAACCTCAGATATGCAGATGATAACATTCTAATGGCAGAAAATGAAGAGGTACTCAAGAGCCTTTTGAAGAGGTTAAAAGAGGAGAATGAAAGGGATGGCTTGAAACTGAACATTCAAAAAGCTATGATAGTGGCATCCGGTCCCATCACTTCATGGCAAATAGAAGAGGCAAAGGTAGAAGCAGTCGCATATTTTATTTTCTTGGGCTCCAAAATCACTGCAGGCAGTAACTGCAACCATGAAATTAAAACATATTTGCTTCTTGAAAGAAAAACTATGACAAACCTAGATAGCATATGAAAAAGCAGGGACATCATTTTGCCAACAAAGTCCATATAGTCAAAGCTATGATTTTTCCAGTAGTCATGTACCAATGTGAGAGCTGAACCATAAAGAAGGCAGAGGACCAAAGAATTGATGTTCTCAAAGTGTGGTGCTAGAAAAGACTCTTGAGAGTCCTTTGGACTGCAAGAAGATCCAACCAGTCCATCCTAAAGGAAATCAGTCCTGCATATTCATTGGAAGGACTGATGCTGAAGCTGAGGCTCCAATACTTTGGCCACTTGATGTGAAAAGCCAACTCACTGAGAAAGATCCTGATGCTGGGAAAGAATAAGGGCAGATGGAGAATAGGGTGGCAGAGGATGAGATGGTTGTATAGCATCACCAACTCAGTGGACATGATTTTGAGCAAACTCAAAGAAACAGTGACAGGTAGGGGAGGATAGGACTGGGGTGCTGCCATCCATGAAGTTGCAAAGAGTGGGCACAACTTACTGACTGAACAACAACAATGGTGATGTTTATCCACTCAGTCACGTCCAACTCTGTGACCCTTGGACTGTAGCCCACCAGTCTCCTCTGTCCAGGGGATTTCCCAGGCAAGATTACTGGAGTGGTTGCTGTTTCCTCCTCCATGGGATCTTTCAGACCCAGGGACTGAACCCACGTCTCCTGTGTCTCCTGCATTGTCAGGCAGATTCTTTGCTGCTGAACCACTTGAGAAGGACAACAACATCATGAGACAAACCTAATCTCCGGCGCTAGCTATGTGGCCTTTAGTGATTCAGCCACCATTCTTGTTCCTCCTTGTTTGACCTCACAAACTTGAAAGACAAACCCCATTTTTCATTATGGAGAATGAAACCCTTTTCTTTCATGAATTTCTCATTTCTTCATCTCTTCTCTTAGATATTTCCTTTGTTTCATTGTTTTCCTTTACCTCATTTGATCCTACAGGCAACTCATTTAAGCTTCTTTCTTATTCCTAACAATCTGCTTCTTAAATTGCATGTTCATGAAAACACTCATACACACAGAAGTGATCATTCCCTAATAGCAGTTTTACTGTTACCATAAAGACATCAGTTTCTTATCAAGTGAGGGAGATGAATCATGAGTCAAGTGTATTTGTTTCACTTTATATTTAATTATTCCATTTTTAATATCTGTGGCAAAAATGGATACTTTGTTTTCAATATATTTTCAGTTAAACTTTGTTTCTATTAGAGGCAACATTTCTTTATCACTCCAAAACTGCAACATGACAGTCTAATGCTATTGGGGCCCTTGTACTAGTAATTTGGGCTTTCCTGATGGCTCTGTGGTAAAGAATTCACCTGCCAGTGAAGGAGACACGGGTTCTATCCCTGGGTCAGGAAGGTCTCCTGGAAAAGGAAATGCAGTATTTTTGCCTGGAAAATCCCATGGGCATAGGAGCCTGCTGGGCTATAGTCCATGGAGTTGCAAAGAGTTGGACACAACTAAATAACAACAACTAATCAGTTGGTTTCTAAACAAGCTGATAAAGTTTAAATGTGTATAAATTTTTGCTACTATCATATGCTGTATGTTTATTAATCAACATACTCACCTGCAAAAGTACACATTATTATTAGGGATTCTTCTAATTAATCACTGGATGTGTGTGCCCATTCTTGCCTATCTACTCCTATGATTCACTTAAATGAAGAAATTTGGAAAATATCACTAAATCAAAGTAGTATTCCAATAGCATTTACCAAGTCTTGGAGGCAATTCAATGTTTTTGCATTTCTTTACATTTTGGATCACTTTTCAATTTTCAAAGCATTCACATATGTGACAGGATATGAGCATTCAACCTGCTTTATTATAGATACAACTGTTTTGCTCATCTTTCTTTTCTGTGATGCATTAGAGAGAGAGAATCCATATATTTCTCCACATTTCCTAAGAGTATTTGAAGTTTCAGATTTTTTTTTTTATCAAAGAAATAAAGCATTTTTCTTTGATATTGTTCTTACTCTGAGTTTAAGGGACCAACAAAGCAAATGAAAGCAATGAAAATAGAGAGTTTTGGTGGGAAGGTGTGTTCATGTGACAAAATAGAGGATATAGTGAGGGAGTCAGAAAGAAAAAGCAAGTCAGTCAGGGCTGGAGAATCTAAGGCAGGATGGCCTTGGCTTGAAACAACGCAGGTAAGTAGACCCAGCCAAGGACCATACTAAAGGTATTATTTAGATGGCTGCTTTACATGGCCACCAGGAATGAGGACTTTACATGGCTCCAAGACTATATCCAAATCCCAAAGCCTTCATAAACCCAAAGAGGGGCCTCTAGGACAAGTAGGAGAATGGTAGTGAGAAAGTCTCTTGCCGGAAATTTGGGGGCCATACTGGATAATCTTCAGATCTTTGTGCTAGGATAGGTAACTTAGATTTGGGACACCAAGTTGATCATATATCGCTGAACTTCACAAAAGCATGGTGAAGTGGGTTATGCAGATGAAGTCACAGAACAACATGGTTGGGAGCAGACTCGGGAGTTGAGGAGATTTAGACTCTCATTCTGGCTCTTTCCCTTAGAATCTCTGCTCAACAAGTCACATTTTATTTCTTTAAGCCTCTCTTTTTCCATCTGGAAAAATGCAGAGAAAGAAACTTTACAGGGTTGTTGCAATGATTAAGTAAGTTCAATCAAGTAAAGAACGTAACCCAAAACCTGAACCAAAATAAGTGCTCAATAAGTATCATTGTTATCATTAGTTAAAGTAGAAAGAGACCAAGTGATTTGTTCAGGGTGGTGTGTCCAGCTGCTAGCAGCATGAGGGGCTGTTCCATTAACCCTCAGGACTTCTGGACCACGAAGAGGACTTCCCTTCTGCAGACTGGAAGCATCACTAGATAGCCTCCCTCAGGTTTCACCAGCCTAACTGATGATCCCTAAGAGAGTACACCTGATTTATGTTTTCTCACTCAGACTCAATCAAGAAAGCAGATGGTTTGCTCAGTCATTTCGCCTGACTTCACCAAAAGAGCAATGTCTGTGAGAATTAGAAGTATGTAACCTGGAAGTCAAGGCCCTTTGTCATTTGTCCCTAAGCTTGCTTATTGGAAATGTGTGATCATGATGTTGACTAGATGACACTAGTTCCTGTGTCCTGAGTTCTGAAGGCACAAAACTGCCAGGGTTTTCACAGAATTGATCAGGTATATTTTCCAGACATCCAACAAAGAGATTTTTGTTTTGTTGGTTTCCTGTTTCCACTTGCAAGAATATGGCTATACGATAAACGCTTCAACTTTTGATCACACTTTCTCTTAAGTTTCACATATTCCATTTCATCTTAATCCAGTCTGTTGTAAACAAAGACAGATGTCCTTGAATATAATATCAAAGTTGTATATGTTTAGTTTTCTCTTCATCAATAAGAGAAACTATTTCAGACTCAAGTCATGGAGTGACAACTATTATCTATTGCATGATTTTTATATCCCTTTCCCCTAACACTGATTTGGAGTGAAATAATACTTCTAAAATATAATTTGGAGTAATAAGGATATTTCCACAAAGATTTTTCAAAGAAACATAAAATAAACAGGAGGAGAAAATGTTCTAGGAGACAACAAAAAAGAATCACAGATTGAGAAACTGTGATGTAATTGAGTGTTTGCATTGCACAACAGTAAAGAGAAGAAATTCTCAACAACAATTTATAAAGAATTTCACTTGTAACATTTGCATTATGTCAAGAATCTCTGGACTCCCATAGGATCTTACTTTGTAACTATGTTAAAACACTTATTACAGTGCAGTTTGAATCAATATGCAATGTCTTCCATTCGATAAAAGATCTTATCTTATTTGACTTTGCATCTCTGTCTAAGCACTATCCTTAACACAGAGAAGGGTTTCAGTGAATGTTGAGGACTTAAAGTGAATTTAAAGAGGTTTTTTAAAATGCAGATTTTAAGAAAGTAATCCAGGAAGAATTGCTTTTGCTACAATACAATATGACATAACAGAAGAGCAGTTTTGAACTTTAGTCGACTAAATCATCCTAAGAGGATATATCACCTAAGAGGAGTGAAAATACTCTGTGATTGTACATTTTGATTGTATAAAAATTATTTTCAACAAATTCATTAATTATTCCCTAAATCATATACATGGCTAAACTTAAATAACCCACATGTGGTTGTATCAGAGCATGTATTCTTATAGTATTAAGAATATGAGAAATTATATTTTTGATTACCAATGATGATAACTCATGATGATAACTGTTAACACCTATTATTTGTTGAACACTATTCTAGATGATTATGATGATTTCTGATGTCAACTACCCAGAGTTAGGCCAAACTTCACAGGTTCAGAGGACAGTCCTAAACAAGACTATCCTTGCTTTAGACAACAGCACAACTTCAGAGGTCCTCAGATAGCTACAGAGATCCTCAGAAGTCAGACCATATGGCCAGATTTAGGAATTTCCCCTATCCCCTCAGGTTTAATAATTTGTTAGAAAACCTCAGAATTCAGAAAAGCTTAGCTACAGGCTTTTTGAAGTAAAATCCAAACCAACGAAGGGGAGAGACAAAGTCAGTGAGCTCTGGGAGGTATAAGTATAAAGCTTGCATTGTTCTCTCTCCTTGGAGTCAGGACACATCACCCTCCAGGTGTATCAGCGTGTGAAGATACAGCTAGAGCACTCGACAATACCATCCATTAAGCGTAGAGAAGTTCACCTGAGCCCCAAGTTCAGGTTTATTGGGGCTTCATTGTATCAACATTATTGACTGAATCATTCGTCATGAAGTTGAATTCAATCTTTAGTGCCTCTCTCCTCCTTAGAGGTCAGGCTAAACTCATGTGGTTCTAGGTCCTTCTACCGGCCTCTAATCTGAGTCTTCTCATTAGCTTAAAATATCTAGTGGTCCAACATAAGCATAAACTACCAGGGCCGACCAAGAACAACAAAGATTCCCCTATCACTAGAGACACTGCAAGGATTTAGATGCTACCTCCCAGGGACTATTTGAGCCCACAAGGAAGGTGGCTCAGATGGTAAAGAATCCACCTGAAATGTGGGAGACCTGGGTTCGATCCCTGAGTTGGGAAGATCCCGTGGAGAAGGGAAAGGCTACCCTCTCCAGTATTCTGGCCTGGAGAATCCCATGGACAGAGGAACCTGGTGGGCTACAGACCATGGAGTAGCAAAGAGTCAGACCCAACTGAGCCACTTTCACTTTCACTTTCCTAGGAACCAGGGATAAAGGTCAGACAGATTCTTTGTTATACATGAGACATTTTTATGTCTTATCTAATATAACTCTACTATTTCATACACCCACCTGTTAAGGTGGGTGGTATTATTCTAGACATGAAGAAATGTACTTTTTGAGAGCTTAAATAATTTTTTCCAAGGCTATATAGCTAATGTAAGTGAAAGCCAGGATTTGAAACCATGTCTTCCTTTTTCTAACCCCTTTCTCCAAATTAGACTAATCTTTCACATGATTATGCCTCAAGTTCAATACTTATTAGTTTCATTATAATGATTTTATATCTCCTATACTATAGTTACAAGGTCATGTTTTCAATGGAAGAAAGAGCATTTTAAATGAAAAACATTTATGTTTTTCATATGTTTCAGTAATTATCCTCAAACCTAGAGGAAACAACGAAATGTTAAGGACAGTAATAGGCTTGAGTGATAGTTTCTGCCAACTCATATTTAGCCCCTAACTCTATGACCTTAGCCAAGCCACTTATAGTCTCTGGGCAGTAATGTATACATGTGAATGCTCTCCTATATTCCAGGATTGTTATGGAAGTCAAATAACAAGTGTGAAAGCAGTGGCCATCTTCCCCAAATCCCTTATTTTCCTCTATTTTTTCATAACATTTAACATCTTATTCCAAAACCATGTCATATGATATAAATATGTAAGTTCTGTAATTAAACCAGTTAGTAAACTCTGTGTGGGCAGAGAGGCAGATAACTAGTTTTTTAATGATATATCACAAATTTCTAAATTAGGTATGGTAAGGAGAAAATCAGTTTTCTAGAAATATTATATACTATGGGCTTCGCAGGTGGTGCAGTGGTAAAGAATCTATCTGCCAGTGCAGGAGATGAAAGAGATGAGGGTTTGATTCCTCGGCCGGGAAGATCTCCTGCAGTAGTAAATGGCAACCCACTCCAGTATTCTTGCCTGGAAAATTCCATGGACAGAGGAGCCTGGTGAGCTGCAGTCCACGGGGCTGCAGAGAGTTGGACACGACTGAACGACTGAGCCCACACGCAAGCATGCATGCATGCCTATAAGTAGTAGTGAGTAGACTGAACTTTAACTTATCTAATTCAATCACCCCACTGAGGAAAGCTAGAGTAATTGGAAGAAAAAATTTAATACATACATTGTCATTGTGTGTGTGTTAGTTGCTCAGCCGTGTCAGACTCTTGGCATCCCATGGACTTGTAGCCTAGGGAAGATAAATTTTTTTTAAATATTTTTAAATTATTGAACCAAGGGAGAAGGAATTTCAAAGAAGCCCTGTAGTTTAGGTTTTATATATATATATACACACACATATCCCCCCTCCCAGGGAAAACATAGATGGCCAACAGGTACACGAAAAGATGCTCAACTTTACTAATCATCAGGAAAATGCAAATCAAAATCACAGTGGGATAGCACCTCATACCTGTCAGAATGGCTGTCATAGAGAGCAAACCAGTAATTGTCAGAAGCGAGGAGGTAGGAGAATGACTGAACATGCGAGAGAGATTATGCTGTGTGTGCTCAGTCCTCAGTCGGGTCCGATCCTTGGCAACCCCATGGCCTGTAGCCCACCAGGCTCCTCTGTCCATGGGGTTCTCTAGAATACTGGAGAATAGAATTCTGTAATACTGGAGTGGGTAGCCTATCCCTTCTCCAGGGGATCTTCCCGACCCAGAAATTGAACTAGAGTCTCCTGTATTGTAGGCAAATTTTTTACCAGCTGAGCTACAAGGGAAGTCCTTGAAAGAGATTACGAGGTACAAATTTACAGTTACAAAATAAATGAGTTACAAGGGTGACATATACCATGTGGGGAATATAGGTAAAGATAATGTAATATCTTTATTTTGGGGGGCTCCAAAATCGGTGCAGATGATGACTGCAGCCATGAAATTTAAAGATATTTGCTTCTTGGAAGAAAAGCTATGACCAACCTAGACAGTATATTTAAAAAAAAAAAAAGCGGAGACATTACTTTGCCAACAAAGGTCCATCTAGTCAAAGCTTTGGTTTTTCTAGTAGTCATGTATGGGTGTGAGAGTTGGACTATAAATAAAGCTGAGCACCAAAGAAATGATGCTTTTGAACTGTGATGTTGGACTCTTGAGAGTCCCTTGGACTTAAAGGGATCCAAAGGAAATCAGTCCTGAATATTCACTGAAAGGACTGATGCTGAAGCTGAAGCTCCAATACTTTGGCTACGGACTCATTTGAAAAGACCCTGATGCTGGGAAAGATTGAGGGCAGGAGGAGAAGGGGACGACAGAGGATGAGATGGTTGGACAGCATCACTGACTCGATGGACATGAGTTTGTTATGTCAAAGTTGTTAAGAAAGTAAATCTGAAGAGTTATCATCACAATGAAAAAAAGTACTTTTCAGTATAATGAAAATACATTTTGGATGCTTTTCCTTCTTTTTTAATTGAAGTATAGTTTATTTGCAATAGTTTCTATACATATATGTATGTATGTATGTATGTATGTATGTATGTATGTGCTAAATCACTTCAGCTGTGTCTGACTCTTCACCACCCTACGGACTGTATGCAGCCTGTCAGGTTCCTCTCTCTGTCCATGGGATTCTCCAGGCAAGAATACTGGAGTGGATTGCCATTTATTTCCTCCTGCAGGGGATCTTGCCAACCCAGGGATCGGATCCACATCACTTCTGCCTCCTGCTGGGGAAGGCAGGTTCTGTACTGCTA
Source organism: Redunca redunca (assembly GCA_006410935.1). NCBI lineage: Eukaryota > Metazoa > Chordata > Mammalia > Artiodactyla > Bovidae > Redunca > Redunca redunca. The sequence continues at coordinate 475,787 of SJYQ01000329.1, read as the reverse complement.
GCACCACCTGGGAAGTAACTTCTCCTCCAGGGGACCCTGTTTCTCTTTTGCGTATATATTCATTCACTAAGTATAACATTCTCTAGGTCCATCTATATGGCTGCAAATGCCAATATTTCCTTCTTTTTATGGCTAAGCAGTATTTCATTGTGAATTTATATCACTCATCTTAATCCAGTTGTTTTTCATGGACACTGGGGTTGTTTCCACATCTTGACTATTGTAAGCAATGCTGCTACAGACATTGGGATGCATGCATCTCTTTCAATTATAGTTTTTGTCATCTCCTGGTATATACATACCCAGGTGTGGAATTGCTGAATCACATGGTAGCTCTATTTTTAGTTTTTCAAAGAATATCCATACTGTCTTCTCTAGTGGCTGTAAGAATTTACATTCCCACCAACAATGTAGGAGTACTTCCTTTTCTCCACACCTTCTCCAACATTTATTATTTGTAAGGGGCTTCCCTAGTAGCTCAGTTGGTAAAGAATCTGCCTGCAATGCAGGAGACCTGGGTTCGACCCCTGGGTTGGGAAGATGCCCTGGAGAAGGAAAAGGCTACTCACTCCAGTATTCTGGCCTGGAGAATTCGGGCACGACTGAGCGACTTTCACTTTCACTTTTCAAGGCATTTTTAAAATTTTTATCGATTTTTGGCTGTGCTGTGTCTTTGTTGCCGCACACAGGCTTTCTCTAGTTGTGGCGAGCTAGAGTTAGTCTCTAGCTGCAATGCACAGGCTTCTCACTACACTGGCTTCTCTTGCTGCAGAGCACGGATGGCCTCGATGCGCACAGGCTTCAGTAGCAGTGCCGAATGGGCTCAGTTGCGGCTTGCAGGCTCCAGAGGGTAGGCTCAGCAGCCGTGGAGCATGAGCTTAGGTGCCTCCCAACATGTGGGATCTTCCCAGGCCAGGGATTGGACCAGTGTCCCCTGCACTGGCAGGCAGATTTGTAACCACCGGATCACCAGGGAAGTCCAATTTCCAGACATTTTTGATGATAGATATTCTGACCTATGTGAGGTCATACCTCATTTGATTCTTATTTGCATTTTTTTAATAATTAGTGATATTGAGCATCTTTTCATATGCCTATTGGCCATTTGTCTGTATCCTTTGGAGAAATGTCTAGTTAAATCTTCAGCCTACTCTTTGGTTTTGATTTTTTTTTTCTACATTGAGTTCTGTGAGCTGTTTGTATGTTTTGGATATTAACCTCTTTTCAGTCACATCATTTGCAAATATGTTCCCCCATTCTGTAGGTTATCTTTTCAATTTCCTTCTCTATGCAAAAGCTTTTATGTTTGAATGTCTCATCTGTTTATTTTTTATTTTATTTTTTACCTTGAAAGGGTGATAAAAGAAAATAGTGCTATGATTTATATCAGAGAATAGTTGGCCTATGTTCTCTTCTAGTTTTATGTTGTCATGCATTATATTTAGGTCGCTAAACCATTTTGAGTTTATTATATACTGTGTGAGGAAGTGTTATAATTTGATTGAATTATGTGTATCTGTCCAACTTCCCCAACACCATTCAGTGAAGAGACTGTTTTTTCTGCATCATATATTCTTGCCTCTTTTGACTTCTTTGTTGCAGAAAAATTGACTGTAGATATACTGTTCTCTATTCTGTTCCATTGATCTGTATGTCTGTTTCTGTGCCATTACCACACTGTTTTGGATACTGAAGCTTTGTAATATAGTCTGAAGTCTGGAAGGATTATGCCTCCACCTTTGGTCTTTTTCANTTTGGATACTGAAGCTTTGTAATATAGTCTGAAGTCTGGAAGAATTATGCCTCCACCTTTGGTCTTTTTCATTTGGATTGCTTTGGAAATTTTTTTCTTTCATTTTTTATCTATATGAGATGATGAATGTTCACTAAACTTGAGATAAACATTTCATGATATATATAAGTCAAATCATTACATTTGATTGTTAGACATCTCTATGTCTTCTTTGGAGAAATGTCTGTTGAGGTCTTTTTCCCACTTTTTGATTGGGTTGTTTGTTTTCCTGGTATTGAATTGTATGAGCTGCTTGTATATTTTGGAAATTAATCCTTTGTCAGTTGTTTCATTTGCTATTATTTTCTCCCACTCTGAGGGTTGTCTTTTCACCTTGCTTATAGTTTCCTTTGCTGTGAAAAAGCTTTTAAGTTTAAACAGGTCCCACTTTACTTTTGTTTTTATTTCCATTACTCCAGGAGGTGGATCATAGAAGGATCTTGCTTTGATTTTTGTCATCGAGTGTTCTGCCTATGTTTTACTCTAAGAGTTGTATAGTTTCTAGTCTTACATTTAGGTCTTTAATCCATTTTGAGTTTATCTTTGTGCATGGTGTTAGGAAGTGTTCTAATTTCATTCTTTTACATGTAGCTGTCCAGTTTTCCCAGCACCATTTATTGAAGAGGCTGTCTTTGCCCCATTGTATATTCCTGCCTCCTTTGTCAAAAATAAGGTACCCATAGGAAGCATGGGTTTATTTCTTGGCTTTCTATCTTGTTCCACTGGTTTATATTTCTGTTTCTGTGCCAGTACCATACTGTCTTGATGACTGTAGCTTTGTAGTATAATCTGAAGTCAGGAACTTTGATTCCTCCATCTCCATTCTTCTTTCTCAAGACGCTTTGACTATTCAGGGTCTTTTGTGTTTCCATATGAATTGTGAAATATTTTGTTATGGTTTGGTGAAAAATGCCTTTGGTAATTTGATAGGCATCACATTGAATCTGTAGATTGCATTTGGTAATATAGTCATTTTTACAATATTGATTCTTCCAACCCAGGAACACAGAATATCTCTCCATCTGTTTACGTCATCTTTGATTTCTTTCATTTAGTTTAGTTCAGTTCAGTTCAGTTCAGTTGCTCAGTGGTGTCCGACTCTTTACGACTCCATGAATTGCAGCATGCCAGGCCTCCCTGTCTAACACCATCTTCTGGAGTTCACTCAAATTCACGTCCAACGAATCCGTGATGCCATCCAGCCATCTCATCCTCTGTCGTCCCCTTTTCCTCCTGCCCCCAATCCCTCCCAGCATCAGAGTCTTTTCCAATGAGTCAATTCTTCACGTGAGGTGGCCAAAGTATCAGAGTTTCAGCTTTAGCATCATTCCTTCCAAAGAACACCCAGGGCTGATCTCCTTTAGAATGAACTGGATGGATCTCCTTTAGGTCCAAGGGACTGTCAAGAGTCTTCTTCAACACCCCAGTTCAAAAGCATCAATTCTTTGGTGCTAGCTTTCTGAACAGTCTAACTCTCTCATCCATACATGACTACTGGAAAAACCATAGCCTTGACTAAAAGGACATTTGTTGGCAAAGTAATGTCTCTGCTTTTCAATACGCTTTCTAGGTTGGTCATAACTTTTCTTCCAAGGAGTAAGTGTCTTTTAATTTCATGGCTGCAATCACCATCTGCAGTGATTTTGGAGTCCAAAAAAAAAAAAATGTCTGACATTGTTTCCCCACCTATTTCCCATGAAGTGATGGGACCAGATCCCATGATCTTCATTTTCTGAATGTTGAACTTTAAGCCAACTTTTTCACTCTCCTCTTTCACTTTCATCAAGAGGCTTTTTAGCTCCTCTTCACTTTTTCCATAAGGGTGGTGTCATCTACATATCTGAGGTTATTGATATTTCTCCCAGCAATCTTGATTCCAGCTTGTGCTTCTTCCAGCCCAGCGTTTCTCATGATGTACTCTGCATAGGAGTTAAATAAGCAGGGTGACAATATACAGCCTTGACGTACTCCTTTTCCTATTTGGAACCAGTCTGTTGTTCCAGTTCTAACTGTTGCTTCCTGGCCTGCATATAGGTTTCTCAAGAGGCCAGTCAGGTGGTCTGGTATTCCCATCTCTCTCAGAATTTTCCACAGTTTATTTTGATCCACACAGTCAAAGGCTTTGGCATAGTCAATAAAGCAGAAATGTGGAACTCTCTTGCTTTTTCGATGATTCAACGGATGTTGGCAATTTGATATCTGGTTCCTCTGCCTTTTCTAAAACCAGCTTGAACATCAGGGAGTTCATGGTTCATGTATTGCTGAAGCCTGGCTTGGAGAATTTTGAGCATTACTTTACTAGTGAGATGAGTGCAATTGTGTGGTAGTTTGAGCATTCCTTGGCATTGCCTTTCTTTGGGATTGGAATGAAAACTGACCTTTTCCAGTCCTGTGGCCACTGCTGAGTTTTCCAAATTTGCTGGCACATTGAGTGCAGCACTTTCACAGCATCATCTTTCAGGATTTGAAACAGCTCAACTGGAATTCCATGACCTCCACTAGCTTTGTTCATAGTGATGCTTCCTAAGGCCCACTTGACTTCAC
>SJYQ01000329.1:446012-466881 GCA_006410935.1 Redunca redunca | reverse complement strand
CAGATGCCATGATCTTTGTTTTCTGAATGTTGAGCTTTAAGCCAACTTTTTTGCTCTCCTCTTTCACCTTCATCAAGAGGCTTTTTAGCTCCTCTTCACCTTCTGCCATAAGGGTGCAGTCATCTGCATATCTGAGGTTATTGATATTTCTCCCGGCAATCTTGATTCCAGCTTGTGCTTCTTCCAGTCCAGCATTTCTCATGATGTACTCTGCATAGAAGTTAAATAAGCAGGTAACAATATATAGCCTTGACGTACTCCTTTTCCTGATATCTTACCTCAATTTGTACTCCTGATTATTAATAATTTATGAGACCTCTTCAGATATTAGACTTCTTAGTTTCCTTTTCTGTAAATTGCTTGTTCATATCTTGTATAACTTTTTACTGATTTTTTTTTTATGAAGAAAAGATTTGATTTGATTGTTAGTGCCTTGTCATTTAACAGTGCAGTGCCTTCCTGGGGGCTCAGACAGTAAAGAATCTGCCTGCAGTATGGAATACCTGGGTTTGATCCTTGGGTTGGGAAGATCCCCTGGAGAAGGGAATGGCTACCCACTCCAGTATTCCTGCCTGGAGAAGTCCATGGGCAGAGGAACCTGGCCTACAGTCCATGGGGTCGCAAAGAGTCGGACAGGACTGCACAACGAACACTTACACCATCTGTCTGATTTATCTGTCCATGGAGCCCATATCAGTTCCCCAGAAATTCCACAACAAAGCATACAAACTGGATGACTTGAAACAGCAGAAATTTATTATCTCACAGTTTTTAAGCTTTGAAGTCTTAAAGTATTGGCTCCCTCTGAAGGCTCTAAGAAAAGACTCTTCCTTGCCTCTTTTAGCTTCTGGGAGCTTCTGATGTTCCCTGGCCTGTAGCAGCATAACTCTAATCTCTCCTTGACTGTCACACGGCTGTCTTTCCTGTTTGTCCCTGTGCATCTGTGTTCACATGGTCTTACTCCATCCAGGCTGCAGTAACAAAATACCACAAACTAGGTGACGCAAACAACTGGCATTTATTTCACCCAGTTCTGAAAGTTGGGAGTCTAAGATCAGGATGCCAGCGTGGTCAGGTAGGTGAGATCTCTCTTCCAGGTTTCAAACTTCCTATTGTTTCCTCACATGGTATAAGGGGCCAGCTAGCTCACTGGAGCCTCTTTAATAAGGAAATTAATTCCATTTATTAGAGTTCCACCCTCACAGCCTAAGTACCTTCCAAAGGCCCCATTTTCTATTATCATATTGGTCTTTAGAATTTCAACATATGAACCTTTCAGGAACACAACAGTTAAGATCACATCACCTGGCAACAGTTACTGCATTTGTCGTTCAGTTGCTAAATTGTGTCCAGCTCCTTGCGACCACAAGGACTGCAGCACACCAGCCTTCCCTGTCCCTCACTACCTGCCAGAGTTCGCTCAGACTCACATCCATGATGTCGATGATGCCATCCATCCATCTCATCCTCCGTCGCTACATTCTCCTTCTGCCCCGAGTCATTCCCAGGATCAGGGTCTTTTTTCCAATGAGTCAGCTCTTCACATCAGGTGGCCAATTATTGGAGCTTCAGTATCAGTCCTTCCAATGAATATTCAGGATTCATTTCCTTTAGGATTGACTGGTTTGATCTTCTTATTATGCAAAGGACTGTCAAGAGTCTTCTCCAGCACCACAGTTCAAAAGCATCAATTTTTTGATGCAGCAGCCATCTTTATGGCCCAACTCTCACATCCGTACATGATTACTGTTAAAGCCATAGTTTTGACCATACGGACCTTTGTTGGCAAAGTGACATCTTTGCTTTTGAACATGTTGTCTAGGTTTGTCATAGTTTTTCTTCCAAGGAGAAAGAGTCTTTTTAATTTTGTCTCTGCAGTCATCATCTACAGTGATTTTGGAGCCCAAGAAAATAAAATATGTTATTGGATTTAGGGTCCACCATAACTCAATATGCAAGGCTTCCCTGTGGCTCAGGTGGTAAAGAATCTACCTGCAATGTGGGAGACACAGGTTCAACCCCTGGGTTTGAATTCTTTGAACCTCTTTGCAAAGGGTTGCAAAGAGTCAGATACAACTGAGCTACTAACATTTTCACTTTTGTAACTCAGTATGGGCTTCCCTGGTGGCTCAGTGGTAAAGAATCTGCCTGCCAGTGTAGGAGATGCAGGTTCTATCCCTGAGTCGGAAAGATCACTTGGGGAAAGAAATGGCAACCCACTCCAGTATTCTTGCCTGAGAAATCCCATAGACAAAGGAGCCTGGCAGGTTACAGTCCATGGGGTCGCAAAAGAGGCAGACGTGACTTGGTGACTAAACAGCAAGAATGTAACTTCGTATGACCTCATCTTAATTTCCCAAATTACAATTGCCAAGACTGTATTTCCAAATAAGTTCACACTCTGATGTTCTGGGTGAACAGGAATTCTGGAATTTGGGGGAGACACTGCTCGATTCCATACAATGTCCTTCTTTTTTTATTTTTACTCACTATTTCTTATCACACTGAGTCTTCCCTGCTGCGTGGGCTTTCTCTAGTTTCCCTGAACGGGAGCTACTCTGTTGCAGTTCACCAGTTTCTCACTGCAGTGGTTTCCCTCGTCGCAGAGCACAGGCTCTAGTGCGCACCGGCTTCACAATTAGGGCCCGAGGGCTCAGTAGCTGAGACTCCCTGGTTCCCGCCCACGGGCTCAGTAGCTGTGGCCCACAGGCTTAGTTGCTCGGCAGCATGTGGCTTCTTCCTGGACCAGGGATCAAACACATATCCCTCATTGCCAGGTGGATTCTTTACCACTGAGTCACCAGGGAAGCCTCTGATATCTTTCTTTAAATAAATGAAAATGTTATTTATATAGGTGACGATATTCTATTATATACTTGAAATTTACTAAGAAAGTTGATCTTAAATGTTCTCACCATAGAAAAGAAAACAGCGATTATGTGAAGTAATAGAGGTGTTAACTGATGCTACTGTAGTAATTATTTTACAATGTACAAGTGCATGAAATCAACACATTGTATACCTTAAACTTGGATAATGTTATACGTCAATTTTGTCTCAGTAAATCTAAAGAAAAATAAAACATATTGGTGCTATATGTAAATAACTGAATTTTTATAAAATTGCAGTGTCCTACTTAAAGGAGGTCTTCAGTCTATATAATTATGTTTGGAAATCATTGTTATAAAGCAACCTTGAGAGAAGACAACTGTAGTTCTAGCCTGACCCTGACTTAGTTTATTCCCATGGTCATAGTAATTGATTCAAGCCTGAATACAAGACTGAATTGAGGAGAGAGGGACATTTACTGAGGATATTTGGAAAAGAAACATCTTTACCATTGTAAAGAATTCCCAGGAAAGGATTCTCTCTTCTAGTTGGAAGTGACCAAGGAGACTTGCAGCCTTATGTAGCTACTGAAAACCATTTTGCTACCATAATGGGAACTGGCCTAAGGAGAAAACTAACCACAAAGTTGGGAAATTATGAGAAATTGGAGAGATAGCGAAGTTGAGTCCTAAGTTCAACTTTCAGTTATATTGATATAACATTTTCTAGGAGAGGTCCAGAGTTCTAACACTCTGCAGTACATGACATGAAACAAATCACTTTAACTTCTATAAGCATCCCTTTCCTCATCTGCAAAATGTAGTGTCAATAGTATCTAACTCATAGAATTTTGTGAGAATTAAATAAAGACAATGTGTGGCACTTAGCCCAGGATTAAACAGTTTTAAATTTGAGATGACTGTGAGATGCTGCCATCATCATCATCATTATCACCATCATCGTTATTAATTGCATCACCGACATTGTTAGTATTACTAAGAAGCAAACCCAGGATGAACTCTCAAATTTCCTGTTTCTGGATCTTGTGCTTTTGCCACCTAAACCAAGTTACCCATTGGTCCTTTAGCCACTGCGTTAAAGTTTCCAGTATATTTGTTAACTTTACAGTTATTTATTTTATAAACAGAGAATCCTGTTGTATGCAATACCCTAAGCTAAGTACTAAGAACATAGCTGTGAACAAGATAAAGATGATTCCTAATAGTCAGGAGGTTATGAGGGGCTGGAGATACTGGCCTGGGGTACCATCTACTGCTTATGAGTCAGCTATCTTTAAACAAGTCAGCTTTGACTGATCAGGTGAAACAGGATTCCATGTTTGGAAATCAATGTTATAAAGCAATTTGTTTGGAAGCTGTAAGAGCCAAAGAAAGTAAAGAAGAACAGTCATAGAAATTCCAGCCATCTAAAGCTATGGTGCCTTGAGAAGATAATAACAGATACCTTGCAGAGAACGGAAGTCTAGGACAGGGCCAAGAAAAGCCCTTCTCATCGGAATTCACTCCAATTCTCTTTCAATGATGGGTCTCTTTATGATAATATTAAGCTTCTGTAACATGAGAACTTCACAACCTTAATTTATTAATACTTTTCAGCATAAAACCAACTGTCACACCAATTAATAAAAACAGAAGTCTAAAACAATAGGTAAAATTTTTACTTACCAACCTTGGTAAATGAAGTATATTCCATCAGAATTCTAAAACAGGTTGATTATTTTCATGACTTAGAAACAAACCCAATGTTTACCTCACATATATGTATTTTTCCATGCAGGCAGTTTAAGTATTTTATCACAGAGGATAAACATATCAGAATTATAGTTCTGGGGTGGGGGGGAACTGCTCAAAAATATGTGGAGGGCAAAGTAAACTAGAAAAAGAAAAAATGTTTTTCTTTGTAAGAAAATAACATAGAATAAAATAAGCAAGCCAGCAAAGGAAGAAAAAAATGGGAAATTAAACAGCACTACACACACTTGAGGAGTAAGAGACATAAAAATCTATGTGGCCAATAAAGCCCCTTTTCAGAGAATCTATACCCTGTCCAATTTTGGAAGTGATAGCAAGGGTGGAGAAGGATCAATTATACCAGCCACTGAAAAGATAAAAAGCAAAAAGGAACACATAAAAGAGATAGGAAGCAGGCACCTGACCCTTCTGTGAGAATAATTACAAATCAGATCTTCTGGTTTCCATGTTTCCAGGGAGCTTTTCAGTTTTCTGGGCTTGAGATAAAGTGAAAGAAGGAAGGGCTTTCCCTCTTTGCCTAGGACCCTAATTCCCCATCAGTGCGGCCAGAAATGACCCCAACACCCCTCGGAGTTACCTCTCAGTCGTCTTCATCTTCTGTCCAACCTGGTATTTTTTCTTTTCCTGACCTTTTCTTTCCTGCTATACATTTTTGGGACCCATACTGCTCAGATCAAAAAGAAAAGATAGGAGGAATAAGTACTGGGATGAAAAACAAAGAGTGGTGTATCAGAGAGAGGTGGCGAGGCAGGGATGTCCCGCCAACACAGTGTCTTTCCATCACAGCACTTAAAATGCTTGTTTACTTGTCCATATTCCCTCCAAAGACAGAGAGCATCCTGTGTAGTTGTCCCCATTACTCTAAATCCTGAATAGGGGAAAATCCAATATTTTAAAAGAAGAATCTTAAGAAAATATACTTGGAAAATTCTACTCAGTAGCCAAGTATCTGAAAGGATCTACACCAGTTGACCCTGTGGCAGAGCTCAGAGCCACTGGGCAGAGAATCGGCCAAGAAAACCATTCCCTCTCATCTAGCTCTCTAGGCCTTTGGAGTCTGAAAGCCCGGTAATCACTACATCCGCAAGTATTTGTCAAGGGTCGCGTGAGTTGCATTAAAGTCCTGGGTGGCATAAAATACACGTCATATAGGATCCAGGCTTTGAATACATTACAATAAAGTAGAATGAACCAGGCANGACAGAACTGAACCTAACTGAACTAAACTATGGTGTTGGAGAAGACTCTTGAGAGTCCTTTGGACTGCAAGGAGATCAAGCCAGTCAATCCTAAAGGAAGTCAGTCTTGAATATTCATTGGAAGGACTGATGCTGAAGCTGAAGCTCCAATACTTTGGCCACCTGATGCAGAGAACTGACTCATTGGAAAAGACCCTGATGCTGGGAATGATTGAAGGCAGGAGGAGAAGGGGGCGACAGAGGATGAGATGGTTGAATGGCATCACTGACTCAATGGACATAAGTTTGAGCAAGCTCTAGGAGTTGGTGATGGACAGGGAACCCTGGCATGCTGCATTCCATGGGGTCACAAAGAGTCGGACTGGGCGACTGAACTGAACTGAACAGGGAGTGAAAACTACTATGATGAGTCAAAATAAAAAATCAAATCACATGGTTTATATACCCACATAGTGTAGTATATAAAACGTATACTACAGGTGAAAATGTAGACTGCCTTAGTGGGGAAAATTTATGTTAAAAAAATTTAGAACCTTTTTCCAAAGTATTCAAGGTCAATTATAATGTAAGTCAGTATGACAAGAAATTTTATATTTCTATACTATTTTATTAAAATCACTATACACCCATTCTCAAAGGATAAGTTACAGAATAAATAATTAAAGCACAAATTATTGTATGGTTAATATTTCTTTAGGTTGTGGCTCAGTCATACAGGTCTCATCTTTGCTTCTACATCAGGCAATACTTCTCCATGCTTATTATCTTTTTAAATCTTCCATAACATTTTCTCCTCATTTATTCTATTCATGTCTTAACTCTGTATTGCACTGCCTTTACCTAGAGGCAGACACTGCTGCTGCTGCTAAGTCACTTCAGTCGTGTCCGACTCTGTGGGACCCCACAGACGGCAGCCCATCAGGCTCCCCCATCCCTGGGATTCTCCAGGCAAGAGCACTGGAGTGGGTTGCCATTTCCTTCTCCAGTGCACGAAAGTGAAAAGTGAAAGGGAAGTCGCTCAGTCGTGTCCGACTCTTAGTGACCCCATGGACTGCAGCCCACCAGGCTCCTCCATCCATTGGATTTTCCAGGCAAGAACACTGGAGTGGGGTGCCATTGCCTTCTCCAAGGCAGACACTACTAGGGAGTACATATAACCTATTCCCCCTTTCTCCTCGAAGATTGATTTTATACGGGATGTATGCGTGCTAGGTTAAAAATGCCCACCTCCCAGTCTCCTATGTGGCCAGAGGGGAATGTCTGACTCAGTTCTGGTGGATGAGACATATGCTGAAGTCAACTGAGTGGGTGTTACAAAAACTGTTGTTTTGATCAAAGTGCTGGAAGCACCTTTTTGCCTTTCATTCTCCCCCTTATCTTCTTACTGGGACAGGGATACAGTCCTCGAGGTAGAATGGCCATCTACTGAACACAAAAAGAAAGTGACGCGCCAAGGAGAGCCGAGCAAGGGGCAAATGGAGCCTGGAAAGCTGCTGACTGTCTTAAATAGCTACCACGGCTCTGGACTGCCTACCTCTGGACTTTTTGCCACAACAGAAACATAAGACGCCTTGTCGACTAAAAAATATAGTCACAACCTGAAAGCAGAGTTATTTTATTTGGTGGGAATGTTTAGGACGCCTGGGCCCAGGAGACAGCTTCTCAACAGCTCTGGGAAAACTGCTCCAAGGGGGCAGGAGAAGAAGTCAGACTATATACAAGTTTGCAGCAAAGGAAAAGGTCAGTCTGAGCATCGAAGATGAGATATCAAGTTAAGGAATTTAGCATTCTGTGTACGGGAAGATGCAAGCCTCTGGTCTCACTGAATTTATTCCTTTCATATGCACCTCAGTCATCTGGGGCCAACCCTGTTTCCTTATTCACCTTGCTTCTTGCATTCCCCCAGCTCCTCAGCAATCACTGTTGGGGGTGGCAGCTGAAATCTCAGTTTGGGGAGCCCACATTCACATTTGGAGGCCAGAAATCGCTGATGGCTGTGACATTTCTTGCTTATTAATATGGCAGGAGATGTTTTCATTTCACATTCTAATTGTTTACATCACTGTAAATGTTTCTTTTATGTGGAATAAAATGTAATCCTAATCAATACAAACAGAAAATAAGTGACCTCTCTGGAGAAGGCAACGGCAACCCACTCCAGTACTCTTGCCTGGAAAATCCCATGGACAGAGGAGCCTGGTAGGCTGCAGTCCATGGGGTCGCGAAGAGTCGGACATGACTGCGCAACTTCACTTTCACTTTTCACTTTCATGCATTGGAGAAGGAAATGGCAACCCACTCCAGTGTTCTTGCCTGGAGAATCCCAGGGACAGGGGAGCTTGGTGGGCTTCGGTCTATGGGGTTGCAGAGAGCCGGACACGACTGAAGTGACTTAGCAGCAGCAGCAGCTCCCTACAATAGCATGTGTATAAATACTTATCCTAAATTCTTTATTTTTTTAAATCATAGATTGATAAATAAATTTTAAAAGAAAAGAAGAAATAAATATTCAGGGAAAATTTTAAAATATACACAAACTCTTTGGAGATTGTTTTGCTTTGTTGATTTTATTGGTTGTTAGTTTTTTTTTCTTTCTTTTTTTTTTTGTCCTTGGTCAAACAGCTTTTTAATATTATATGCATTATCCTGTTGTGGTGTGGGTTTTTTTGGGGGGAGGTCACGCTCCCCCGTTTACAGGATCTTAGTTCCTGGCCAGGGATCTCACTCCAGCCCCTTGCAGTAGAAGGAAGCACACAGTCCTAACCACAGGATTGCCAGGGAACTCCACGTGTTCTTTACTTGTTTGTTTTAATGATGGTTAATTCTTTCACAATTTTTCCTCAGAATAGGTTCTATGTCCCTTTCCCTTTGAACCTGAGCAGGCTTGTGACTTGCTTATGACCAGAAGAATTCAGCAAAGAGACTGTGTGATTTCCAAAGCTAGGTCAGCAAGGGCAATGCAACCTCAACCTCGTTTGCCTGAACATTTGCACTTGTCACCCTGAGCCAAACTGTAAGAAATCCAACTACTCTCAGGCCACCGTTCTGCAAGCCTGCGCTATGGAGAAAGTCCCTGTAGAAAGTTCTTGTCTTCACATTCTTCTGGACCCTGAGCCAAACACAAGAGTAAGCAAAACTTTGGCCCCCAGCAACTGAGTCCCTCCTGGCATTTGAGTCTTTTCAGCAGAAGCCAGACATCGTGGAGCAAAGACCAACTGTCCGCAGATAGATCTGTCTAAACTCCTCACCTACACAATTTGTTAGCAAAATAAAACAGTTACTTTACACTTTTGAATTTGGGGAGATTTGTGTTGCAGAATAAGTAGCTACAACTCTGGAGAAAGCCATTCCTCACACATTTAGGAATATGTGAAAAGTTTTCCAAAATGAACACAGTGGCCCACTGTAACGACCAAATAGGGTCCAAGAGGATGGCAGCAATCATAAAAGCAACACTGTACATTTATATTGCATCTTTGAGTCTATGGCATTCGGGACCCATCACAAATTTGACTGCCTAACAACAACAACAACAATAAAAATACACAAAAACCCAGCTGTGTGTCTAGGTGTGCTGAAATTCACAAGAAAGATAGTGAGTTCAAACAGCCAGAAATAAGAATCTAAAATAATCAGATAATGTTGAGCTTTCAAACACACTTGAACTCTTAGTTTGACGAGCAGTATTCCTTTTCAGGGTATCTAACACACTCCTCTTCCCTCCACCCATTATAAAAACAGCAGCATCATTCTCATCATGATCAGATTTATCTCAAATTTTCAACCCAAATACTGAAGGTACAGACCATGAAAGATTTCTATATCATGTTATGCATTTCTTTTATTTTCCATATTTAGTGATGCTTGATTTCATCTTTTCCCTTTGAGACTATAAACTTAACAAAATCAGAGCCAGTATCATAAAATTTTATCTATCAGTAAAATTATTACCCTTAGCTAGACTGCAATGGCCCATAGTGAAAACACAATTTCATTGTTTGAACCATTTCCATTCTTCTTATTAAAAGGTTGAGACATACTTTCTAAATATTTTACTCACTGAAAAATTTCCCTATGCTTTTTGTTATTATAGCAGCAGCATTTCTACAAAATGTTTGCAAAAATAAAAAATGCCTTTGGGTATTTTGGTTTTTAATTACCTGCTTTTCCTGCATGGTTTGTCTTATAGTTATAGATGAGACATTGAGAGCAAAGTGTCATGAAAGCCAGACTCACTGACAGTCATCCAACAATTGTCCTTTCAGTTCTTTGAAGCAAAGTTGAAAATTATGAACTTTTTCTCAAATCCTGATATTGTCTTTCTCAAAAAATCCACTACATCCTTCCAAAGGTTTTATTTACTGTCATATACAGACAGCTGGTATTCTCTCTAAGTTGCTCAGATTACTGTCAAAATTCACTCAATTCAGCCGAAAATTGTGAAGTTAACCTCCAAAAACTTTGTACTGAAAACCTGAATTGGAGTTTCCTGCTTTGTGCTAAGAATAGAAAGGTATGAAGTTCTATAATATGAGTACAGATTTTAAAGTGACTTGATGGCAGAAACAAATTTTCAAGAATATCTGGCAAACTTATTATGTTATTTACAAGTATTACAAAGCTGGTTGTTTTGTTTTTTTCCCTTCAGTTTCTACCAGAGTATTTTATAGGTTTGTGAATGCACACAAATATTGCCAAAATCAGCATGTTAGATCATTGTTTGAGGTTTCATATTTCATATCAATGTTATAGTTTTAATAAAATGTGGCTATTTATTAATGTTTTAATAATTGGTTGGTCACTACGTATTTTATTTTTCTTACACGCTTTGAATCTGTTCAATGTTTTTAAAAGAGTTTTCCTTCTCACTAGAAAGAAATTCTAAAATATTTCTTCAAAGAAGCTAATTTTTTACAAACATAATTTATATGAAATTGATTCTCTTTGAGTGAAATTATATTGTTATTCCATGCTTTGCATCTAAATTGATTTCCAAAATAGCAAATGTCCTATGCTTTGTAATGTTGTTGGCTTCCCATTAAGTTCATATGTTGGCATTACACTTGAATTTAAAAAACATAACAAAGTATACTATTATATTTCATGACCTTATATTTCAGAAAGCAAAATGCTAAGTAGTTAAGGAGTGGACAAACCTTTGGACAATTATTCAATTTTTTAACAGTTTCATTATAATGGTTAGGGTAGTCAGTACTCTTGAGATCTGAGTGATGTGTAATGGAAATGTATTTGTTATGTTTCTATTGAGGGTCTTCTGGTGCTTTATAAGAAAAGACAAATTGCTTTCATTGAGACAGTGCATAGAACAACACAATAACATTCCCTTATAACAAATGCCCTAACTTCCAGAAATGTTAGAGAATTTCCAGATTTTGCCCCCCACCAAAAATCCAACCAAAATCAAACATTTTAAGTTCATGCACAGTAAAAACAATTAAAATGGTGATTTCTGCCTGGATCTATAAGATTTTTCAAATATTCTCAAGTCCTTAATCCACCCACACCCACTAATCTTGACCCCCCATTTTTATTTTTGCAACCTGTTCCTATGTACTTTATGTCTAGGCACATTGGACTCCAGTCCACTGTACTTACTGTCTGTCTGTTGCAATAAAATTTGAAGTCAGCCAGGGCAGGGAAAATTTTTTTTTTTATTCCTATATTCACATCAACTAACAGAATGTCTGAGATAAAGACATGAGAATAGAACAGAATAGAGTGAAGTGGAATAAAATTACTTCACTGAAAGGCATGATAAAATAAGTCTGTATGAAAGTATTGTCATGATCATAGGTGTCCCCAAAATACATGCTACTGCTGCTAAGTCACTTCAGTCATGTCCGACTCTGTATGACCCCATAGACGGCAGCCCACCAGGCTCCCCTGTCCCTGGGATTCTCCAGGCAAGAACACTGGAGTGGGTTGCCATTTCCTTCTCCAATGCATGAAAGTGAAAAGTAAAAGGGAATTCACTCAGTTGTATCTGACTTGAAGCAGCCCCATGGACTGCAGCCTACCAGGCTCCTCCACCCATGGGATTTTCCAGGCAAGAGTACTGGAGTGGGGTGCCATTGCCTTCTCCGAAAATACATGCTAGGAAGTTTCTGAATGATTCACCTTCACCAAAAATCACAAAATTTGGTAAGTTGAATGATAATTGAAAACACTATTAATGCTACCACTCTTTTATATTGTTCAGACATTAAATTTCACAAATATGATTATCAACATGAAAAGGACAACACTGATTACTTTCCAGAGTTGCACAACTTGCTTCCACAATGCCTTTCAGGGATTTTTAAAAAGATATAATTATGGGTCAACTTGATAATCATAGTGAAAATAACATACACATGGAGCTAATCAGCTTAATAATTGTTTATTCTGGTAAAATAGATTAGACCTCTGCAATTGTAGCAAAGGCCTACAGGGAGATAATGCCACTATACATTGCATTTGAAAGGCTAACTTCAAATATAAATGCTGGCCATGACATAAAGTCAGTGGGTTCTTGCCAAAGGGTGAGTAGAATTTAGAAAATATAGTTTTCAGATGAACTCAAACTTACGCATCCTTCCCAAACTGCAAAAACAAAAATGGATACAAGTACTCTGCTGACAAATTCAGGATGTGGCTGAAATTTTATCAGTTATTGTTATTCAGTTCATTCCATTAAAATGAAGTCTGTGCAATGCCATAACAGTTTGGAAATAAAAACAAAATAAACAAATTAATCTCTAAAACATACATGCAGCTCATGCAGCTCAATACCAGGAAAACAAACCACCAAATCAAAAAGTAGGCAGAAGACCTAAAGAGACATTTCTTCAAAGAAGACATACAAATGGCTAATAAATACATGAAAAGATGCTCAACATTGCTCATTATCAGAGAAATGCAAATCAAAACCACAATGAAGTATCATCTCACACTGGTCAGAATGACTATCAGCAAAAAGTCTACAAACAGTAAATGCTGGAATAGCTGTGGAGAAAAGGGAACACTCTTACACTGTTGGTGGGAATGCAACCTTATATAACCACTATGGAGAACAGTGTGGAGATTCCTTAAAAAAAAACTAGGAATAAAAATACCATATAATCCAGCAATCTGACTACTGGGTATATACCCTGAGGAAACCAGAATTGAAAAGGACACATGTACCCCAATATTCATTGCAACACTTTTTACAATAGCTATGAGAGGGAAGCAACCTAGATGTCTGTTGGCAGATGAATGGATAAGGAAGTTGTGGTACATATACACAATGGAATATTACTCAGCCATAAAAAGAAATGCATTTGAGTCAGTTCTAATAAAGTGAATGAGCCTAGAGACTATTATACAGAGTGAAGCAAGTCAGAAAGAGAAAGACAAATATTGCATACTAGATGGGCTCGATAAAGGACAGACATGGTATGGACCTAACAGAAGCAGAGGATATTAAGAAGAGGTGGCAAGAATACACAGAAGAACTGTACAAAAAAAGATCTTCATGACCAAGATAATCATGATGGTGTGATCACTCACCTAGAGCCAGACATCCTGGAATGTGAAGTCAAGTGGGCCTTAGAAAGCATCACTACGAACAAAGCTAGTGGAGGTGATGGAATTCCAGTGGAGCTATTTCAAATCCTGAAAGATGATGCTGTGAAAGTGCTGCACTCAATATGCCAGCAAATTTGGAAAACTCAGCAGTGGCCACAGGACTGGAAAAGGTCAGTGTTCATTCCAATCCCAAAGAAAGTCAATGCCAAACAATGCTCAAACTACCACACAATTGCACTCATCTCACACGCTAGTAAAGTAATGCTCAAAATTCTCCAAGCCAGGCTTCAGCAATACGTGAACCCTGAACTTTCTGATGTTCAAGCTGGTTTTAGAAAAGGCAGAGCAACCAGAGATCAAATTGCCAACATCTGCTGAATCATGGAAAAAGCTAGAGTTCCAGAAAAATATCTATTTCTGCTTTATTGACTATGCCAAAGCCTCTGACTGTGTGGATCACAATAAACTGTGGAAAATTCTGAGAGAGATGGGAATACCAGACCACCTGACCTGCCTCTTGAGAAACTTATACACAGGTCAGGAAGCAACAGTTAGAACTGGACATGGAACAACAGACTGGTTCCAAATAAGAAAAGGAGTACGACAATGCTGTATATTGTCACCCTGCTTATTTAACTTCTAGGCAGTGTACATCATGAGAAATGCTGGGCTGGAAGAAGCACAAGCTGGAATCAAGATTGCTGGGAGAAATATCAATAACCTCAGATATGCAGATGACACCACCCTTATGGCAGAAAGTGAAGAGGAGCTAAAAAGCCTCTTGATGAAAGTGAAAGTGAGAGTGAAAAAGTTGGCTTAAAGCTCAACGTTCAGAAAACGAAGATCATGGGATCTGGTCCCATCACTTCTTGGGAAATAAATGGGGAAACAGTGGAAACAGTGTCAGACTTTATTTTTCTGGGCTCCAAAATCACTGCAGATGGTGACTGCAGCCATGAAATTAAAAGACACTTACTCCTTGGAAGGAAAGTTATGACCAACCTAGATAGCATATTCAAAAGCAGAGACATTACTTTGCCAACAAAGGTCCATCTAGTCAAGGCAATGGTTTTTCCAGTAGTCATATATGGATGTGAGAGTTGGACTGTTCAGAAAGCTGAGAGTTGGACTGTTCAGAAAGCTGAGCACCAAAGAGTTGATGCTTTTGAACTGTGGTGTTGGAGAAGACTCTTGAGAGTCCCTTGGATTGCAAAGAGATCCAACCAGTCCATTCTGAAGGAGATCAGTCCTGGGTAGTCTTTGGAAGGAATGATGCTAAAGCTGAAGCTCCAGTACTTTGGCCACCTCATGGGAAGAGTTGACTCATTGGAAAAGACTCTGATGCTGGGAGGAACTGGGGACAGGAGGAGAAGGGGACGACAGAGGATGAGATGGCTGGATGGCATCACCGACTTAATGGACATGAGTTTGAGTGAACTCTGGGAGTTGGCGATGGACAAGGAGGCCTGGCGTGCTGCAATTCATGGGGTCGCAAAGAGTTGGACACGACTGAGCGGCTGAACTGAACTGAATGCATGTATATGGAATCTAGAAGGATGGCAGCAACAACACCATGCCCAGGTCAGCCAAGGAGACCCAGATGTGAAGAACAGACTTCTGGACTCCGTGGGAGAAGGAGAGAGTGAGATGATTTGAAAGAAAAGCCCTGAAACATATACATCATCATATTAAAACAGATAGCCATTGGGAATTTGATGTACGACGTAGGGCAACCAAAGTCCTCTGACCACCTGGGCGACCAGATGGGGCGGGGAGGGAGGCAGGAGGGGAACCTAGGACGGAGGGGCAAATATGTGCCTAGGACTGATTCATATTGACAATGGCAAAACTGTCACAATATTGTAAAGCAATTATCCTTCAATTAAATAAATTAATTTTTTAAATGTATTAGTGTTTAAAGTGAAACTGAAGTCTCTCAGTCATATCCAACTCTTGGGATCCCATCAACTGTAGCCCACCAGGCTCCCCCGTCCCTGGGATTTTCCAGGCAAGAACACTGGAGTAGGTTGCCATTTCCTTCTCCAGGAGATCTTCCCGACCCGGGGATTGAACCTGTGTATCCTGTTTGTTGTAGGCAGACGCTCTAACATCTGAGCCACCAGGGAAGTCTTATTAGTGTTTAAGCTTTCCCCTTATTCATCTAGCTAAAAAGATTTCTGAGAACAGCTCATTCTATCTCTTTTGCTCCCCACCCCTTTTCTCCTGAAATCAACTCTGGCTTTGAATGTAAAGCTAAATAGGATCAGGAGAGACAGAAGGAAACTGGGTTTATAGAGTTAGAGATGGGGAGAATTTCTCAGAGAATGTGGGATGAAAAGAGGCTTGGGAGTCTGTTGCATAAGGAAATTACAGAGGGAAGACTCTGTCTTATTCTTAATCTTCCCCACCCTGGCCCCTGCACAGTTTGGGGAATCCAGTAAAGAACTCAGAGTGTGAAGGGCTGTGAAGCTCACTTTTTAGGGATTACATGACATAAATAAAGCTCAGAGGGTTTACATATTCAGGACTCACCAAGATTCACCAGGGTACAGCAGATCCTGCAAGACTTCTGAAGAGGCAGGGTTACATTATGAAAAGAAATGCATGATATGGGGTCAAATAAACAAGCCTGACACCTGTTTCTTCCACTTACTCACTGTGTACTCACAGGCAGGATTACATAGAAAGCACTCAGTACCTGGTATGTAATCAGTTGGTTGTTGTAAATGCATGTTCATTCGAACTGTGAACTATCAATCGTCGAAAACAATCCCCTTATGTCATTTTCTCACTGAACCTTTTGCCAGTTACTGAAAACAATGCATTCTTCAGTAATATAATTCATAATACACCATATAGCATTTGCCATTTATAAAGCACTTTATAAAAATTTTAATAGAATCCTTACCACACCTCAGTTAGGCATACCTCAGTATTAATGCCCCAACAAATAGATAAACTGAGCCTCAAAGAAGTACAAAGCCAGCCAAAGAAGTACAGAGCCAGCCAGATAGGGATGAAGTTTGAATCCAGATCTCCTGGACCTCATTCCTGTGTTAGTTCAGCTACATCTCCATTGTTGCAATAAGGTTATACCATGCAAAATATAACAAAGACAGAGCACAAGTTCCTTGAAAAGCAGATAATCTACAGCAAGGGAATCTATACCCAAGATATTCGTATCAGAATATGAAGAGCCCCACTTCAGGAAATTTTTGACGCCATCCCTGGCATATTCCCTAAGTTGAAAGGAAGTGGCATCTGTCCAGAGGAAACATGCAGCTCCAAAGAACAGGAGCTTTTGCTTTAAGGAGGTAAATATCAGCGACCTCCTTACTGCTTCTACGCCTAACCCAAGTCCCCGAATCTCTTCTCTGCCTGGCTAAACTGTCTCCTCCAGGAAACCATGCTCATTCTTGGCCCCACCCCAGGCGAAGTCAGAGGTCTCATCTTTATCTTCTTGCATATTTGCACACCTCCATCGTAGCCCTCACATGTACTAGAATGCAATCTCAGTGAGGTTTTTTTGTCTAGTTCACTATTGTGTTCCCACCATCTATGAACAGAACAGTGCCAGGCATATAAAATGGCTCACTGAATATGCATAGAATAAATGAATTCACTGCTTTTGAATTGCTCAGCGTCTAGATCACCAGCATAAACACCCTTTAAGAGTAGCGGTCCTTCTATATATACTTAAGCCCTGGTATAGATATTAGCATATCCAAATATTTCTTAAGGATTTGTTAAATAATACCTATTTAGCATCAGGCACTTAGTCCTTCTGTATATTCACCCCCTATATTTCTCATCATGCTCCAGAAGGTAGGTAATATTATCCTGTCCATTTCACAAATGAGGAAGCTCAGGCACAAAATACATTAAGCAACTGTATGAAGTCACACAGTTGAAGAGTGGCAAGACCAGAAATGCAGTCCAGGCAGTCCAGCTCCGGAGTCCACATTCTTAACCAATGCGCTCAATTAAATACATACACACGTAAACATACCTGCAAAATGAAGCTACAACGATGATACATTCAGTGATGGAAAAGTGTAGATGAGGGAGCTATTAATTTGACCAAGGGATGATGGAAGTCTTCATATTATAAGTAACATCTGAGCCCATCATTGAAAGCTGAAGTTCAACAGGCAGTAAATATTTAGTACTGATGTTCATTACAAACAGCATTATCTACTTGTAATCTAAACATTCAACAGTGTTTTTATTTACCAACAATATGAACTTCACTCTTTTCACTTCTTTGGTCATATCTACTGTGAAGCATATCTCTCATTTTTTTCTATTCTCCTTGAGTCTTTAGGGAAATGCAAACCTTTATCTTTGTGAAGTAGATTGCCTTTGCTGATACTCATGAAATGAACTAGAACTGAGCTGGAAAATGTGAAGTAATTTTTCTTCTCTACTTCATAAGATATACTTTGGCTTTCAATTCAGAAGAGCTTGACACTGTAAACTGACTACTCTGGGGACCACCAATCCATCTTACAAGATTCACGCCTGGTTTTGCCAAACTTCCACTTGAGACCATGCCCAGACCTCAAAGGAGTCATAAGAAGGGAATAATGGGAAAGGGCTGATGGAAATGTGGCCTAATGTGTCCAGGGAATGTACTAGGAAAATGGGAGTCATGGGGACGATGCGGAGGTGAGCTAATGCCACCATGGCAACACCAGATACCAAGTTCCCCAAAATGTTCTTACTAGAGATCAGAGTTGCTAGAGCTGATTCTGCCCCTGCACCCCTCAGCATACTCAGTCAAACAAGACTTCGACTGCAAGTGCACAGCTGCTGAGCTGCAAAGGAGCCAAGAAACAAATGTGGAAAACATCTGCAAGCATGTCACTCAAAAAAAAACCTTGAAGTAAGTTAACTCTAAATGTGTCAAAGTTAGAACTAAGAGGACGAGTAAACGTCGTGTGATTTTACCCAGTTTCTGAATTGCGTGAGGAAGAAATAATATACCTAGCTTCCTCTCTGAAAAGCTGTTCATAGTTCCTTTCCACTCCAGGGATGGCTGTGTTGAATACTTCTGACTAAGAAATTTGAAGCCAAATCTCCAAGAAACAAAGTTACTGCATTTCAGTTTGCTATCCTAAAAGAAACATCTTATCCCCCATTGTACTATGCAGCATCAGTCTATACTCTCTTAGAGTAAAATGACACATTTATGCCCTCAGCTCAGTTCAGTTCAGTCGCTCATTCGTGTCCAACTCTTTTGTGACCCCATGAATTGCAGCACGCCAGGCCTCCCTGTCCATCACCAATTGCCAGAGTTCACCCAGACTCATGTCCATCGAGTCAGTGATGGCATCCAGACATCTCATCCTCTGTCGTCCCCTTCTCCTCCCGCCCCCAATCCCTCCCAGCATCAGAGTCTTTTCCAATGAGTCAACTCTTCACATGAGGTGGCCAAAATATTGGAGTTTCAGCTTTAGCATCAGTCCTTCCAGAGAACACACAGGACTGATCTCCTTCAGAATGGACTGATTGAATCTCCTTGCAGTCCAAGGGACTCTCAAGAAGTCTTCTTCGACACCGCAATTCAAAAGCATCAATTCTTCGGTGCTCAGCCTTCTTCACAGTCCAACTCTCGCATCCATACATGACCACAGGAAAAACCATAGCCTTGACTAGACGGACCTTAGTCGGCAAAGTAATGTCTCTGCTTTTGAATATGCTGTCTAGGTTGGTCATAACTTTCCTTCCAAGGAGTAAGCGTCTTTTAATTTCATGGCTGCAGTCACCATCTGCAGTGATTTTGGAGCCCAAAAAAATAAAGTCTGACACTACCCACAAAAATAGTAATAAAACACACAGAGATCATCTCTAGATTATTTTAAATATTTAATACAATGTAAATATGGTATAAGTAGTTGCATGTAGAAAATTCAAATTCTCCTTTTGGAAATTTCCAGAATTTTTTTTTAATATCTGCAATTTATCGTTGGTTGGTATCATCAACGTAGAACCTGCTGATCCAAAGGGCCAATTTTATAGTGTGTATACTATGGAAACCAAGAAAGAAAAGAATAAACCAAGAACAAACTGACACTGACAAACTGCTGAGTGCAGAAGTGATTTTTTTAGTATGCTAATTATCCTAACAGGGAGAATAATGCAAAGATTTGACTAGTATTTACCTAGTAAAAACCTGGAGCATTCAAGACCGTTATTTTTTAAGCAGACATAAACTCATACATCTTTGTAAATATTATGATAATAATTTGCAATACTTTAGAGTCTTCAAATGTCTCTTATTTCATCGTCACTAGTCCATAAGACAGGGAAAACATGTATTACAGGTGAGAAAGTGACTTACTTAAAACTATTCGGTCATTCTTTTATTCAGCAAATATTAAGGAAGCATCTGCTATATTTCAAGTGCTGCTTGGCACAGGTGATAAACAGGCTATGTCCTTGCTCTCCAGGAGCTTACCTCCTAACTAATTTCACACAAGAGAAATGGAATAAAGACAAACGCTGATGTGAGGAAGCAACTGCAGGCAGGTTGGTGCAGCTTCACAGAGGACAAGAGTGAGGGTCACGGAGGGTCTCGAAGAGAGAGCAGCTGAGCGGAGGTCTGCGGAGTGAAAGGGAACCATGGGTACGAGGATACGGGAAAGAGGGTTCCAGGAAGAAAAAATAACAAATTCACATAATCATTAAATAATACAGTAGAAAAGTGAACTCAGTCTTCCACTATTTCCATGATATCATGCCCTCTCTTTTCACTTGGTAGATGNAAATCTAAAAGCTTCACACAACTGCTAAATTAAAGGGTCTGGCAAACACATAGAGAGTAAATCCCCCAAATAAACATTTTTTATTTCTTTTTTATAATTTCACAAACATTTAAGCTAAAGAAGTTATATATATAATTTAAGCAAAAATAATCTGGTACTTCATTCTCCAGTTTGAATTCTTTGGGTTCAGATCGGAACTTGTCCTCAAAGAGAAAAGGAAACTCAACATGTAATTATATTCAACATCAAAAGTGTCAAAAGCATATAATAAGAAATACCAAAATCAGAGGTTATAAGAAGACAGCACTGTGTAATAAATAGAGGTCTAGACTGGGAGTAAGTAGATTTGGCTTCTCTTTTGACTTTGAGAGTAGACAGACATGAGACCTTAGAAAATTAACCTTCTTAAATCTCAGTTTTCTCATCTGTAAAATGGATCTATAGATATTTTTCTGGCTCTCTATTACATTGGTTGTTTTGTGAACCAACTGAAATAATATGTCAAATGATTTTCAAAATAGAGTATTACCCAATATAAACAAAGAAAAACTGATGACTTTCTCCCACCCACACAATCATCCTTCTCCTAAAAACATTACCTGAAACCTGGGCTTCAGGCTTGGATCCATCACCACTTGAAGAGGAAAATATATTGGCATATTTTTATTCAAGCTTATCTATAAACATCAGTAGTTGCACACAAAATTATAAAACATATGCATTTCTACTTTGT
>SJYQ01000329.1:350755-446000 GCA_006410935.1 Redunca redunca | reverse complement strand
TAATGTATGTTTAAAGATCTTCACTAATTAAAGCAGAATGAGTAGAGAAATTTATTTGCAATTTTAAAATGTTGGATTTTTTTAATCTTTAAAAGATTTTTTAACTTTCTGTACTCACCATTTTACTTTATTTTTTATTAATCTATATAGGGTGTGTTGCTTTACAATATTAAGTTTCTGATGTACTGCAAAGTGAATCAGCCGTATGTATACATATATCCCAGTTTTTAGGATTCCCTTCCAGTTGAGGTCACCACAGAGTACTGAGTAGACTGCCCTGTGCTATGCAGTAGATTCTCATTTGTAATCTATTTTATAATATCAATAGTATAAATACATCACTCCCCATCTCCCAGTTTATTACACAAACGCTTTCCCCCTGGGATCCATCTATTTGTTCTCTACATCTATTTTCTGTGTTTGCTTTGCACATGAGATCATCTTTACCACTTTTATGGATTCTATATACATGCGTTAGTGTACAGTATTTGTTTTTCTCTTTCTGATTTCACTCCATACGATAGACTCTAGCTCTATCCACATCTCTGCAAATGGCACAGTTTAGTTCCCTTTAAAGGCTGAGTAATATTCCGTTGTGTATATGTACCACATCTTTAGCCACTCCTCTGTTGATGGACATTTAGGTTGCTTCCATGGCCTGGCTATCGTAAATAGTGCTGCAAGGAACATTGGAGTGCATGCATGTATCTTTACGAATGATGGCCATTCTCTGGGTTTACCCCCAAGAGTGAATTGCTGGGTCATATGGTAATTATATTTTTAGTTTTTTTAGAAAACTCCATACAGTTCTCTATAGTGGCTATCTTAATTCACATTCCCACTAACCCCATAAGACAGCTCACTTTTCTATACCCCCTCTCCAGATTTTATTGTTTGTAGATGTTTTGATAATAGCTATCAGACCAATGTGAGGTGATACCTCGTTTTAGTTTTGATTTGCATTCGGTGACATTAGTAGTAGAGACCCTGTCTGCCAATGAGGAGATGTAAGAGACGCAGGTTTGATCACAGGTCGGGAAGATTCCCTGGAGGAGGGCATGGCAACCTACTCCAGTATTCTTGCCTGGAGAATCCCACGGACAGAAGAGCCTGGTGAGCTACAGTCCACAGGGTTGCAAACACTGGACACAACGGAAGCAACTTAGCACACACAATAATTAGTGGTGTAAAGCTTGTATGGGCTTCTCTCATAGCTCAGTTGGTTAAGAATCTGACTGCAAAACAGGGGACCCTGGTTCGATTCCTGAGTTGGTAAGGTCTGCTGGAGAAGGGATAGGCTACCCACTCCACTTTCCTTGGGCTTCCCTTATAACTCAAGCTTCCCTGATAACTCAGTTGTTAAAGAATCTGCATGCAATGCAGGAGACCCCAGTTCGATTCCTGGGTTGGGAATATCCCCTGGAGAAGGGAAAAGCTACCCTCTCCAATATTCTGGCACGGGGAATTCCATGGACTCTATAGTCCATGGGGTTGCAAAGAGTCAGACACAACTGAGCAACTTTCACTTTCAAGCTCAGACAGTAAAGAATCTGCCCACAATGCCAAAAATCTGGGTTCGATCCCTGGGTCAGAAAGATCCCCTGTAGAAAGGAATGGCAACCCACTCCAGTATTCTTGCCTGGTGAATGCCATGGACAGAGGAGACTTGCAGGTTATAGTCTATGGGGTCACAAAGAGTTGGACGCAAATGAGAGATTAATACACAGGCATCGTTCCATGTGTTTGTTAGCCAACTACATGTCTTCTTTGGAGATATATCTATTTAGGTCTTCTGCCCATATTTTGATTTTTTTTTTTGACCTGCATGAGCTATTTACATATTTTGAAGATTAATCACTTGCCAATTGCTTCATTTGCAAATATTTTCTTCCATTCTGATGATTGTCTTTTGGTCTTGTTTATGGTTTTCCTTGCTGTGCAAAAGTTTTCAAATTTAATTGGCCCCATTTGTTTGTTTACTTTTACTTTTATTTTTATTACTCTAGGAGATGAGTCAAAAGCAATCTTTCAGAGATTTATGCCAAAGAGTATTTTGTCTACATTTTCCTCTAAGAGTTTTATACCATATAGCTTTGTACTCAGGTCTGTTGGGGAAATTAACAGTAATTTTGATTAGGCATCAGAGGCATGATAAGCTTTTGTCTGAAAAAAGACCCTGAAGGAAGTTATGTACCAAACTGCTGACTAGAAAAGCAGTGCAATAGCACCACACACAGAAATAAACCCAAAATGGATTATAAAGACTTAAATGTAAGGCCAGAAACTATAAAGCTCTTGGAGGAGACCATAGGCAGCGAACTCTCTGACATAAATCACAGCAATATCCTCTACAACCTCACTCCTAAAGGAACGAAAACAAAAAAAATAAATAAATGAGACCTAATTAAACCTAAAAGCCTTTGCACAGCAACATATTAGTTGCTCAGTCGTGTCCGACTTTTTGCAGCCCCACAGACTGTGGCCTGCCAGGCTCCTCTATCCATGGATTCTCTAGCCAAAAATACTGGAGAAGGTTGCCATTCCCTCCTCCAGGCAAAGGAAACTAGAAACAAAGTTAAAAAACATCCCTCAGATTGTGAGAAAATATTAGCAAATGAAATAGCTGACAAAGAATTAATTTCCAAAATATACAAGCAGCTCATGCAGTTCAATACCAGAAAAACAACCCAATCAAAAAGTGGACAGAAGATATAAACAGACATTGCTCCAAAGAAGACATACAGATGGTTAATAAGTGCATGAAAAGATGCTCAACATCATTCATTATCCGAGAAATGCAAATCAAACCTACAAAGAGGCATCACCTCACACAGGTCAGAATGGCCATCATCAAAAAATCTACAAGCAATGAAAGCTGGAGAGGGTGTGAAGAAAAGGGAACCTTCTTGCACTATTCATGGGAATGTAAATTACAGCCACTAGGGAGATCAGTATGAAGATTGCTTAAAAAATTAGGAATAAAACTACCATATGACCCAGCAATCTTATTTCTGGGCATATACCCTAAGGAAACCATAACTGAAAATGACACATATACCCCACTGTTAATTGCAGCACTGTTTTCAATAGCTAGGTCATGGAAGCAACTAAAACATCCAACAGATGAGTGGATAAAGAAATTGTGGTACTTACATACAATGGAATATTACTCCGCAATAAAAATAATGCTTTTGAATCAGTTCTAAGCAAGCAGATGAACCTAGAATCTATTATACAGAATGAAGTAGTCAGAAAGAGAAAAACAAACATTTTATATTAATGCATATATATGGAATCTAGAAAGTTGGTACTGAAGAACCTTTTTGCAGGGCTACAATGGAGACACAGACATAGAGAACAGATTTGTGGACACAATGGGGAATGGAGACGGTGGGATGAATCAAGAGAGTAGCATTGAAACACGTACATTCACTTCAGTTCAGTCGCTCAGTCGTGTCCAACTCTTTGTGACCCCATGGACTGTAGCACGCCAGGCTTCCCTGTCCATCACCAACTCCCAAAGCTTGCTCAAATTCATGTCCATTGAGTCAGTGATGCCATCCAACTGTCTCATCCTCTGTCATCCCCTTCTCCTGCCTTCAATCTTTCCCAGCATCAGGGTCTTTTCCAATGATTCAGTTCTTCGCATCAGGTGGCCAAAGTATTGGCGTTTCAGCTTCAGCATCAGTCCTTCCAATGAATATTCAGGACTGATTTCCTTTAGGATGGACTGGTTGGATCTCCTTGCAGTTCAAGGGACTCTCAAGAGTCTTCTCCAAAACCATAGTTCAAAATCATCAATTCTTTGGCACTCAGCTTTCTTTATGTTCCAACTCTCACATCCATGCATGACTACTGGAAAAACCATAGCTTTGACTAGCGGGACCTTTGTTGGCCAAGTTATGTCTCTTCTTTTTAATATGCTATCGAGGTTGGTCATAGCTTTTCTTCCTAGGAGCAAGTGTCTTTTAATTTCATGGTGATCTGTAGTGATTTTGGAGCCCCAAAAAATAAAGTATGTATGTTTCCATTGTTTCTCCATCTATTTGCCATGAAGTGATGGGACCAGATGCCATGATCTTAGTTTTCTGAATGTTGAGTTTTAAGCCAACCTCTTTCACTTTCATCAAGAGGCTCTTTGGTTCTTCTTTGCTTTCTGCCATAAGGGTGGTGTCATCTGCATATCTGAGGTTATTGATATTTCTCCTGGCAGTCTTGATTCCAGCTTGTGATTCATCCAGCCCAGCATTTCACATGATGTACTCTGCATATATTAAATAAGCAGGGTGACAATATACAGCCTTGATGTACTCCTTTCCCGATTGCCAAATGTAAAATAGATAGCTGGTGGGAATTTGCTCTCTGATTCAGGGATCTCACACCTGGCACTCTGGGGCAAGCTAGTGGGGTGAGATAGAGTAGGGTAAGGGAGGGTAGTTCAAGAGGGAGGGGACATCTGTATGCCTACGGCTGACTGATGTTGATATATGGCAGAAACCAACACAGTATTTTGAAGCAATTATCCTCCAATTCAAAATGAAAAATTTAAAAAGAAAACACAAAAAACAAACTAAAAAAGAAAACAAAAGCAAAGAAGATATAACACTTTAAAAATTCAAAAAATAAAATAAGAAAAGAGCACAAACCCAAAAAAGTTATAGTAAAACTAGAAAAAGATATTTAAAAAATTTAAAAATGATAATAATAACAACACCACCAAATCTAGGTTGGCCCCTGGACCATCTGTGCCCACTGTGGGGTCAGCTCAGACTCGGATTTGATCCGAGTCCTTGTGTAATTGTTCCCAAAGTCCACAGTTCCTGAAGCTTGACCCATCTCAGGAGTGGGAATGCCCATCTGCTCAGATATTCCGCAGACACAAGACTGACCAAGCCTGTGGATTAAATCATAGGGATTTAATCCACGGCTTTTGCGGATACATGGAGAGATTTCCATTCCTCTTCCTTCCGTGAGTCAGCCCTGGTGCTCAGCTTTGGCTTTGATGCCACCACTCTCGGGTATCTGTTCCTTGCCCGAGTGAGAGGGAGGAAAAGCAGTGACTGTCTGGGGCACACCTAACCAGGCCTGAGAAGGATAGGGCCGCCACAATCGGGGTGCAGACCAGCGCGCCGTTGCAGCAGCCTGGGGCAGGGTCGCTCTGGTGGGAACCACTCCTGGCGTGGAAGGAGGCGTGGGCTGGTGTGTGGGCAGCCCACCCCTTGCGCACCCCTCCACAGTGGCGCCTCCTGTCCCAGGCAGTGTTTCCTCAGGAGCATTCCGGGCCATGGAGCCCCCGAATCCCGTCCTCTCTGTCCCATCCCCACAGCCACAGCAGTCCTCTCCGAGAATCTGCCCTCCCAGCTCCAAGCCTGAGCGCACAGCCCCGGACGGCACTGATGGACTCCCGTCTCAGACAAGGGAGCCCAGGGCTGATTTCCAGAGAGGCTTTGAGATTCGCAGCATCAAGAACCCCAGGACCCAGGAGCGCAGAAGAGGTCCTGGCTGGAGGATCAGACAAGTCTCCCCACTCGGGTGCCATCCTAGAGCCTAGGGAGGCTGAGCAAGCCAGAGGATGTGGAAAGTGCCCGCCCATCGCGTTCCATTCAGCAGTGGTGCCTGGCTTCCACCGTACCCTGGGCTTTTTCTGCAAACTTCCACACTTGTGGAGCTCCTTGCTCCTGTCCCTTTAGGCTCACTTTTCACAGCCAGCAGCTGGTCCTTCCCAAGGCCCATGCTCCAAAGCCCTCTTTCCAGCACCCAGCCGCCCCCCACGACCGGAGACACGGACTCAGCCTGCGGTGCACAGGGCTGCCGCACAGACCAGGCAGGCTTCGTCCTGCTTCCCACAGACCATCTGTGGCAACCTCCTTTGATCCCCTAAAGATCTTTCTGTCCCAGCTGGCTTCCCTACCATGAGGGTCTTTTTCCCCGCCCCCGAATGCAGGGACCTCCCTCCACATTCAGCTTCCTGCCGAAGTTGCTGGTCCCTTTTGGGTCTCCTCTCGTCTTTTTGTCTTTCTTTCCTCCTACCCGGTTTCAAGGGGATTTTTCTTATTCTTTTAGGTGTCCAATGTCTTCCCCAAATGTTCAGCAGGGGCTCAGTGAGAACTGTTCCACTTTTAATGTATTTTTGTTGCAACCTCCTGATCCACCATTTCTCTCAACATTTCTTTGAAAAAGAATGTTGCTTATTTACTATATGCAATCATGATTAAGAGTGAACCTGCTTGTTTTATTATTTGGTTCCACTCCAAATTCTGTGCACTGTGTAAGGCACTCTCGTGCCCCATTACCTGGAAAGAAGTGCCTTAGAATACACAGGGAAGCATCTCTCAGAGGTGCCTGACTTCAGCAAGCAGCAAGTCACTGCTTTCTCTGTTTCAAATGGAAATCAGTGTTTGCCATCAGTCTCTCACAGAAAACATTCAAAACTAAATTAGAATTTGTTGTTGCCTAGCTATTCTCCCTTGTATTTTAGAAGATTTTTTAAGGAAATAAGGCCGAAGTTTGGGACTTGATTGTCACAGTTGTTTTTTTTTTTAAACGCTGGGTTTTATTAGGGTCAGCTAT
The DNA here is from genome assembly GCA_006410935.1 of Redunca redunca. Taxonomy (NCBI): domain Eukaryota; kingdom Metazoa; phylum Chordata; class Mammalia; order Artiodactyla; family Bovidae; genus Redunca; species Redunca redunca. The sequence goes on along the minus strand of SJYQ01000329.1, from coordinate 439,430 downwards.
GTTTTGCAGAAGTGACTGCTTAGTAAACTGTCATAGTTTTAATCGCAGAAGACTTTAACTCTTGAATCCTGAATATCTTGTAATCCTGAATATCACTTGAACAAACTATGAGGTCCTTAAGGGCAAAAAACATTGTATTCAGCTTTGTTTCCCCATCACCTTACTCAGTGCTTGTCACATCAGCAGGCATCTCATAATCAGAGATTTTATTAAATCTTTGATATTAATTACTGAGGTGACCTACTTCTAAACAGTCAAAACTTCTGGAATGTTCTGCCTTATCCTATTTGAACTAACAAATTTCAAGAACTGGATATCCTACTTTGAATCAACTCTATTAGTAAACAATTACCGTGTACATAATTCCAATGATTTTAAAAAGCTGGCCTGAATGAGACTAAAATTTCCAGTTAATGTGTATTAATGTGTATAATACAAAGAATATAAATTCTTTGTATTATACCATTTGTCTTTGAGAAATTTTGAGAAAATGTGACCCTATATTTAATAAATGTGAATTTCCTAAGAAAGATATCCATACAGGTCTTGAGTAACAACCCTCTTTTCTGAAGGGAAGGGAAAACTTCTATTCATGCTTATTTGATGATTTATTACTTGTATCAGTTACTGGGTGGTTGTTGTTGTTGTTTTTGTCTTTTCTTTACATACTTATAAGAATCTTATGGTCCCTTGATTTTTAAAATGGATATTACTTTAATTTTAAAACAGTTTCATAAGTAGAAAATAATGCAAAAAGTGACTCCCTGTTGGTCTGGGTACCTTAGAATAAAGGGAGTCTGAGACCACGCCCAGTGGATAAGATTTTCTGCTGTTAACTCAGCATCACCACCACCCTCTGTAAGTAACGCCAAACTCCACCATCCCATGGTTCCAAGATGGTGATGTAATAATAAGTCTCTACTCTCTCAAGCCAGTTTTGGACCTTCCCAGAAAGCCTCATTTTGTGAGTCATGAACCTTTTCATACTTTCTTAATACATGCAAGGATTACCATCAGCCTTGACAGCTAAAGCAAATTTTGAGTGGAGGATCCATCTCATTTTTACAAGAAAAATACAAAAATTGTGCCAGAGAAAGGCCATAATTCCCCATATATAGAAAGATGTGGCCATATATATGAGTAAATGTAGGATTCATAACAGCTTCTGGGGCAGCACTTTGCAAACCCCTCAGTTTAATGCTGCACATGGGGACTGTTGACAGAAGCTCCGGAGAATCCTGAGACATGCAGCGGCTTCCAGGCAGCCCGAAACCATCCGCGATTCTCCTGCCACATTTCCGTAGCTCTTCCAATGACTGTGTAAACCTCAAATTGGCTGCAGACTCCTCTACCCCTGGAATGCAAAGGGGAGTTTCGGTTTTCTGGACTGAACCCTGACTGACATACTCAGTTAATAACAGGAAAAATAGAAACTCAGATTTAGTCCACAGACTGGCCCTCAGTGGGCTTCCCTGGCGGCTCAGATGGTAAAGAATCTGCCTGCTGTGCAGGAGACCTGCGTTTGATCCCTCGGTCAGGAAGAGCCCCTGGAGAAGGAATGGCCACCCACTCCAGTATTCTTACCTAGAGAATTCTATGCACAGATGAGCCTGGTGGACTACAGTCACAAAGAGTCAGACACAACTGAGTGTCTAACGCTTTCACTTCACTTGGCATTCAATGAATAATCATCTTATGGTGGTAGCCTTGTTCCTTTATTCCTGAGAGTATGAGTTAGCAAAATGAGGTAATGTGAGGGAACCCTAGTACAAAATCTGTCACAGTGTGTCCAAGGAGTAATTTTGAACAGGAATCTGAACAAAGAGGAAAGACAATATTCCACAGGTAAGATCAAACCTAGAGCCAGAGATGAAGCAGAAAGGAAACGAACGTGGAATTGAGCGACTGGAAGATGCTTTTTTTTCTTTTTTTCCCAAATACAGTGCATTTGTAGCAAATTTGTTGAATAATTTGCTGCTGGTTAGCAATTGTTATTGGCCTACACTCAAATTTTGCAGGTCTTTCTCATGTATCTTCAAGAAATCACATGGCTCCCAGTTTGCCTCACTGTCACTCCCTGCATGATAACAGCTAGGCATATCCTCTCCTAATATCTAGGAGAAAAGCCAACTCTTGGTGCCCAAAGAAGCAAGCAACAGCAGCTCCCAAGCCGACTGGTGAAACAGACTGAAGCGTCTCTAGAACTGATTGTCAGAAAGTGAAACCTTGATGAGAAAGAAAAAAATTTGCAGGACGTAACTCCCTCGTTTTTGCTCATATAAATTCTCTGGGAACTGTGTTGCTGCACAAATAGGCTTTAATGTCCATGAGACTCACAGTGGGAGGCTGCTTCTAAGACTCTCTAGGTAAAGATAATCACCTCGCTCAGTTGTGTCTGACTTTTTTCAGCCCCTTGGACTGTAGCCCACCAGCCTCCTCTGTCCGTGGAATTCTCCAAGCAAGAATGCTGGAGCGGGTTGCCATTTCCTTCTCCAGGAGATCTTCCCAACCTAGGGATCAAAGCCAGGTCTCCTGATTGCAAATGGATTCTTTACAGTCTGAGCCACTAGGGAAGCCCAAGGTTCTTTAAAGCTGCTAAATATTTCTTGACATTGTTTTTTTAAGTTTGATACCATTTCGGCTAAATACTACAGAAATCAGCGTTTGATGTAGATAACATAAACACTAAGTCATATTCCCCTGTTATGGTATCCATAAAGCCATTTTCTGTTGCTGTTCACATTTGCACTGCTAAATTTGCCAGTATCACAAACCAGTGGCTTAGATTTTCATTTCATATCCTCATGTAAACATCACCAGGGTTTGTCTGCTTCTTACCTTTTCCTGATCCCTCTTCTGAACTCTAACTACATTTATTCCATCTTCCAATCCAAGATCAGTGGCTCCTTTACTCTGAGTTAAGACTATGTTGAACTCACTCTGGTTTTCTTCTCCTTTTCCTCCAAGATAAAGAGAAAACACTAGAAATTGCAAGGTATTTTTTTTCTATCAATTTCAAATGTACCAAAAGAACAAATACGGGAGAATTGTGCAGAAGGGGAATATTTTGATTGCCTCAGGCTAACATCAACTTGTAAGGTGCTGTATAAAAATATAAAATATTCATAAATTGCCTTTTAAGTGAAAGTTTTCTGCTGAGCCGTTAGATACACCTTTAGATTCATCCTTTGTTCTTGAGGATGCAGTTGCCATCACTATTGCATCTTGATTCCTAATGAGCATCACGACTTTCATTCTGGGATTTCTGAACCAGTAAAGACATGCATGATATCATTTAAGTTTCATCTTGGTGAAAGTGAGTAACCAAGATGGCAGAAAGCTAAGAGGGACACTAGTAATCAATATTATTAATAGTAACAAAATATTTCAGAAACAATAGCGTAAAACAAATAAGTAAAATTACGGCCTCATCCAAATACAAAATGCTCACGTGTATGGTCGTTGATACTGATAACATAAAAGAAAGTGAAGTCGCTCAGTCGTGTCCGACTCTGCACCCCATGGATAGTAGCCTACCAGGCTCCTCCGTCTCTGGAATTTTTCAGGCAAGAGTATTGGAGTGGGTTGCCATTTCCTTCTCCAAGGCATCTTCCTGACCCAGGGATCAAACCTGGATCTCCCACATTGCAGGCAGATGCTTTTATCATCTGAGCCACCAAGGATGCCCTACAGATAATATAAACACAAAGTCACATTCATTCAGATTCATCATTTTGTACAAATTCATTCACATGTGACACAGGATAGACCAACATCGATTCATGAGTGCAACTCCTCACAACTGCACTAACTGAAGATTAGAACTCCTCTGGAGAGACCACAAATGCATGTGTGCATTTAGGCCCACACTAGCCCAGCACACACTCACACAGACCTACTGCAGACACGCCGCTGCTAGTATCAGAATATTTCAGCTGTGTGCGAAGTCCACTCCATGTCATCTGTACTTATCTGCGATATAATTGCGTAATGTAACCAATTTTTTTCCTCAAATATTTTGTCTCTTTCCACCAGTTAACAGTTAGATCCCCATAGAATATTATTTTGACAATCTTATTAACAAAAGACCCACAAGAAAAATTATAATAAAAGCTTAAGCATATTTCAAATTGCTGAGTGCAAAATATTGAATCTGCTTTTACTACCAAGAAATTTCCAAGTTACTGTTTAGTTCTCTTCTAGTACTATTCTGAAAATTGATACTGTGAAATACTTTTAGAACAGAGCAGTCATTTCAATAGCAGGGTATCCCCTTTACATTGGATTATGATCTGCATAAAAGTTCTTTGAAAGCTAGGAAATATTTCTGCACTAATTAGGGTATATAAACACTTCAGGCTAAGTTTAAGCACTTGAAATTGCTATTCAATTTTAGGAACAGAGGAGCACATTGGAGAAGAACTAAGCACTTGTGACATTAAATAATATACTATTGAAAGAGTTAAGGGGAAAAGGTCAATACACAATAAATTATGTGCTGAAAATTTAGGAAAAGTTCACTAACTTGCAGAAATAAATTCTGCAGGTATAACTAAGATTATTGACATTGTTAGCTCTGACATAGAGTATTTATCCAAAGGTTTTTCATAGGATTCACTCAAGGTTTTGCTTCATATTGAGAAATGGAATTTCATATATATTAACTATATTAATTATACTACTTTGCTGTTTTTAGCACTAATGGAAATTCATAAGGCTTGATGTCCTTTCAAACTAATTGGGATTTCAGCTTTCAGTTTACCTATTACTGTCACTACGTCTCTTGAAGAAGGACAAATTAACTTCAAAATCCATGGCACAAATATTAATTTCATATGCTATTCAACACCTCCATGAGACCTCATCTGCTTACAGATTATATTCATAAGACTCTCTCTTGCATATTTTCAGGTTAAGTCCTTGTTATAAACATGCCAAAGTTCATGGTTGGTAAAGTACTACATTCCAGTACAGTCAGTGGACAATAAAAATGCTGTGAGACACAAATTGCTTTGAACATTGATAAAAAGCAAGAATTGTGTCAAAAGAAAGGTCCTACTCAGTCAACAGTGTTCTACAGACATCAAGAGTGGTGAAAAGACTAAAATGTCAGGGTATCATTGCAAAGTAAGTTAGCTTTCTATTTTGTGATCAACCAAGTTAGAAAATCTAGATTGTAATAATTGTTACGCTTTTAATTAATAATAATATTGCCTTTTCTGGAATGACTTTCTTGCCGTCCATTCTCTCCTCTTTCTAACTGAGAAGCTAGGAAACTAAAATATATATTTCCCAGACTCCCTTGCAACTACAGGTTCTATATGCAAGTCAAGTTCCAACATGTAAATTTGCTCATTAATATATGGAAAATAGAATTGAGGCAGAGACCATCTTTCCAGGGCTCTTGGCTATTGTTACTAGCTATTATGGCCATGGAAACATGACGCTTCCCTGAAGAAACTTTATATTATGCATTCTTCAGCTCCTTAATTTTCCAGAAGTAATAGATTCCCTGCACAACAATCTTGGTTGCCCATTTTCCAGATACCTCAGAGAGCTAAGAGATAAGTATAGAGAGCAGTTCTGGCTCTAATGTATCTCTAACACTGTGTTCTTTTCCATGGGGATGGTCTTGATCCCTGTCTCCTGTACAATGTCACAAACCTCAGCCCATAGTTCATCAGGCACTCTATCTAACAGATCTAGTCCCTTAAATCTATTTCTCACTTCCACTGTATAATCATAAGGGATTTGATTTAGGTCATACCTGAATGGTCTAGTGGTTTTCCCTACTTTCTTCAATTTAAATCTGAATTTGGCAATAAGGAGTTCATGATCTGAGCCACAGTCAGCTCCCGGTCTTGTTTTTGCTGACTGTATAGAGCTTCTCCATTTCTGGCTGCAAAGAATATAATCAATCTGATTTCGGTGTTGACCATCTGGTGATGTCCATGTGTAGAGTCTTCTCTTGTATTGTTGGAAGAGGGTGTTTGCTATGACCAGTGCGCTCTCTTGGCAAAACTCTATTAGCCCTGCTTCATTCCGTATTTCAAGGTCAAATTTGCCTGTTACCCAAGATGTTTCTTGACTTCCTACTTTTGCATTCTGGTCCCCCATAATGAAAAGGACATCTTTTTGGGTGTTGGTTCTAAAAGGTCTTGTAGGTCTTCATAGAACCATTACTTCAGCTTCTTCAGCGTTACTGATTGGGGCATAGCTTTGGATTACTGTGATATTGAATGGTTTGCCTTGGAAATGAACAGAGATCATTCTGTCATTGTTGAGACTGCATCCAAGTACTGCATTTTGGACTCTTTTGTTGACCATGATGGCTACTCCATTTCTTCTGAGGGATTCCTGCCCACAGTAGTAGATATAATGGTTATCTGAGTTAGATTCACCCATTTCAGTCCATTTTAGTTTACTGATTCCTAAAGTGTTGATGTTCACTCTTTCCATCTCCTGTTTGACCACTTCCAATTTGCCTTGATTCATGGACCTAACATTCCAGGTTCCTATGCAATATTGCTCTTTACAGCATGAGACCTTGCTTCTATCACCAGTCATATCCACAACTGGGTGTTGTTTTTGCTTTGGCTCCATCTCTTCATTCTAATCAAGACCATCCTCATGGAAAAGAAATGCAAAAAAGCAAAATGACTGTCTGAGGAGGCCTTACAAATAGCTGTGAAAAAAAGAGAAGTGAAAATCAAAGGAGAAAAGGAAAGATATAAGCATCTGAATGCAGAGTTCCAAAGAATAGCAAGAAGAGATAAGAAAGCCTTCTTAAGCGATCAATGCAAAGAAATAGAGGAAAACAACAGAATGGGAAAGACTCAAGATCTCTTCAAGAAAATTAGAGATACCAAAGGAACATTTCATGCAAAGATGAGTTCAATAAAGGACAGAAATGGTATGGACCTAACAGAAGCAGAAGATATTAAGAAGAGGTGGCAAGAATACACAGAAGAACTGTACAAAAAAGATCTTCACGACCCAGATAATCATGATGATGTGATCACTAATCTAGAGCCAGACATCTTGGAATGTGAAGTCAAGTGGGCCTTAGAAAGCATCACTACGAACAAAGCTAGTGGAGGTGATGGAATTCCAGTTGAGCTATTTCAAATCCTGAAAGATGATGCTGTGAAAGTGCTGCACTCAATATGCCAGCAAATTTGGAAAACTCAGCAGTGGCCACAGGACTGGAAAAGGTCAGTTTTCATTCCAATCCCAAAGAAAGGCAATGCCAAAGAATGCTCAAACTACCACACAATTGCACTCATCTCACATGCTAGTAAAGTAATGCTCAAAATTCTCCAAGCCAGGCTTCAGCAATACGTGAACCGTGAACTTCCTGATGTTCAAGCTGGTTTTAGAAAAGGCAGAGGAACCAGAGATCAAATTGCCAACATCCGCTGGATCATGGAAAAAGCAAGAGAGTTCCAGAAAAACATCTATTTCTGCTTTATTGACTATGCCAAAGCCTTTGACTGTGTGGATCACAATAAACTGTGGAAAATTCTGAAAGAGATGGGAATACCAGACCACCTGACCTGCCTCTTGAGAAATCTGTATGCAGGTCAGGAAGCAACAGTTAGAACTGGACATGGAACAACAGACTGGTTCCAAATAGGAAAAGGAGTACGTCAAGGCTGTATATTGTCACCCTGCTTATTTAACTTCTATGCAGAGTACATCATGAGAAACCCTGGGCTGGAAGAAACACAAGCTGGAATCAAGATTGCCAGGAGAAATATCAATAACCTCAGATATGCAGATGACACCACCCTTATAGCAGAAAGTGAAGAGGAACTAAAAAGTCTCTTGATGGAAGTGAAAGAGGAGAGTGGAAATGTTAACTTAAAGCTCAACATTCAGTAAACAAAGATCATGGTGTCTGGTCCCATCATTTCATGGGAAATAGATGGGGAAACAGTGGAAACAGTGTCAGACTTTATTTTAGGGGGCTCCAAAATCACTGCAGATGGTGACTGCAGCCATGAAATTAAAAGATGCTTACTCCTTGGAAGGAAAGTTATGACCAACCTAGATAGCATATTCAAGCAGAGACACTACTTTGCCAACAAAGGTCCTTCTAGTCAAGGTTATAGTTTTTCCAGTGGTCTTGTATGGATGTGGTGTTGGACTGTGAAGAAAGCTGAACTCTGAAGAATTGATGCGTTTGAACTGTGGTGTTGGAAAAGACTCTTGAGAGTCCCTTGGACTGCAAGGAGATCCAACCAGTCCATCCTAAAGGAGACCAGTCCTGGGTGTTCAGGAAGGACTGGTGCTGAGGCTGAAACTCCAGTACTTTGGCCACCTCATGCGAAGAGTTGACTCATTGGAAAAGACCCTGATGCTGGGAGGGATTGGGGGCAGGAGGAGAAGGGGAAGACAGAGAATTAGGTGGCTGGATGGCATCACCGACTCATTGGACTTGAGTTTGAGTGAACTCCGGGAGTTGGTGATGGACAGGGAGGCCTGGCGTGCTGTGATTCATGGGGTCGCAAAGAGTCGGACACGACTGAGCGACTGAACTGCACTGAACTGCACTGAATATTGGGTTCTAAGCACTAGCTCTTCTAGTAGATCACTTCTGAACTCATCTAAGAGGCTGTTGGGGAAATTTAAAAAATAGTCTTGTTTAGACTTCAGAGACAAAGCAGAGAGGGCCTCTGACCTTGCTTCTAACCTTCCTGGACACTGCCCTGACTAGAAGTGATGGGGAGTGACTGCTGGGAGTGCAAGAGTTAAAGCCCCAGTATAAGACGGTGTGGGGGTTGGGGAGAAATCCTGAGACTGTTGAGCCCCTGGAGGGGGCCAGGGCAATCAAGCCTCAGGCTTAACAACAGTCCAAGTTTTCCAAGACAAAACAAACAGCATAAACAGGAAGCCAGGCTTGCAATTTGGTCACAGCTTGATGACGATATCAGCTTGCATCCTTCCTGGGATTGTAAGCAGGAACCCCGAACTGCCATCTTTGAAGTCTCACCCATGGAGCAGAGGACACACTGCCTGGGACCCTTTCCTAACTGGGACTCCAGATGTACTGTGACATGGGAATTCCCAGCACTGTTTGTCAAAACCCAACTTGGTGATATATTCTCTGCTCTTTCTATCTCTCTTTTCTTTTAATGTTAGTTATATGGAAAGTAAGCTAGATAATTCTGTAACAAATATTTGTATTATTTATTTGTATGTAACAAGTGGCTTATTTTGTTAACAAATCCTTTGAACCTGAGATGAAAATGAAAACTTTTGGCAAAACAGACTCTCTTATCTTAGAACTTGCTCCTTAGGCTTTTCCAATGGATTCGTAAGCTCTAAATTCCCTTACCTGCTAAAAATACCTAGAGTGGTTTCTGTTTTGTGCATTGAACCCTGACTGACATCTTGCATTTTTGTAGCTGTATATGATTTATAAAATAGTCTATGTGATGTCGACAAAGACTGGCTTTATATTTAGGTTCGGACCTTGGCTTCACCAGGTACTAGCTGTGAGATCATTTAACGTTTACCATCCTCAGTTTTATTATATCTAAAGTAAGGATAATAATAACTGCTTCATTGTTGGCTCAGACAGTAAAGAATCCACCTGCAATGCAGAAGACCCATGTCTGATCACTGGGTCAGGAAGATCCCTTGGAGAAGGGAATCGTTACCCACTCTAGTATTCTTGCCTGGAGAATTCTATGGACAGAGGAGCCTCTCTCAAAGAGTCAGACATGACTGACTGAGACTTTAACTTTTACAAGTTTAAATATATTAAATTACATCTCATAAAGGACTTTCCCAGCATCAAGCATAGAATCGGTGCTTAAAAAGTCAGTCTCCTACTCTTACATGTTGTTGTTGATGCTCAGTTGCTCCATCGTGTCTGACTCTTCGCAACTCCATAGATGGCAGCATGTGAGCATTCCGTGTCCTTCACCATCTCCCAGAGTTTGCTCAAACTCATGTCCATCAAATCGATGATACCATCCAACCATCTCATCCTTTGTCATCCCCTTCTCTTCCTGCCCTCAATCTTTCCCAGCATAATGTTCTTTTCTAGTAACTTGGCTTTTAGCATCAGGTGGTCAAAGTTTTGGGGCTTCAACTTCAGCATTAATCCTTCCAATGAAAATTCAGGACAATAGGATTGACTGGTGTGAATTCCGCGCTGTCTAAGAGATTCTCAAGAGTCTTCTCCAGCACCACAATTTGAAAGAATTAATTCTTCAGGGTTCAGACTTCTTGATGGTCCAGCTCTCACATCCATACATGACTATTGGGAAAACCATAGCTTTGACAATATGGACTTTTCTTCGCAAAGTGATGTTTCTGCTTTTTAACATGCTGTCTAAGTTTGTCATAGCTTTTCTCCCAAGGAGAAAGCATCTTTTAATTTCACAGCTGCAGTCACCATTCACAGTGATTTTGGAGACCAAGAAAATAAAGTCTGACGCTGTTTCCATTTTTTCCCCATCTATTTGCCATGAAGGGATAGGACTGGATGCCATGATCTTAGTTTTTTGAATGTTCAGTTTTAAGTCAGCTTTTTCACTCTTCTCCTTTACCTTCATCAAAAGGCTCTTTAGTTCTTCTTCACTTTTTGCCATTTGAGTGGTGTCATCTGCATATCTGAGGTTACTGATATTTCTCCTGGCAGTCTAGATTCCAGCTTGTGCTTCCTCCTACCCAGCATTTTCCATGGTGTACACTTCATAGAAGTTAAATAAACAGGGTAACAATATACAGCCTTGATGTACTCCTTTCCCAATTTTGAAACAGTTCATTTCTCAATGTCCATTTCTAACTGTTGCTTCTTGACCTGTATACAGGTTTTTCAGGAGGCAGGTAAGGTGATCTGGTATTCCCATCTGTTGAAGAATTTTCCACAGTTTATTGTGATTCACACAGTCAAAGACTTTAGTAAAGTCAATGAAGCAGAAGTAGATGTTTTTCTGGAATTCCCTTGATTTTTCTACAGTCCAATAGATGTTGACAGCTTGACCTCTGGTTGTTCTGCCTTTTCTAAATCCAGTTTGTAAATCTGGAAGTTCTCAGTTCAGGTACTAATATCTTGCTGCCATGTTAAATGAGTGCAATTATGGGGTAGTTTGAACATTCTTCAGCATTGCCTTTCTTTGGGATTGGAATGAAAACTGACTTTTCCCAGTGCTAAGTTTTCCACTGCTTAGTTTTCCAAATTTGCTGGCATATTGAGTGCAGCACTTTAACAGCATCATCTTTTAGGATTTGAAATAGCTCAACTAGAATTCTGTTACCTCCACTAGCTTTGTTTTTAGTAATCCTTCCTAAGGGCTGATTGACTTCACACTCCAGAATCTAGGTCAGTGAACACACAATCATGGGTGTCTGGGTCATCAAGACATTTTTTATATAGTTCTTCTGCGTATTTTTGCCACTTTTTTTTTTAACATCTTCTGCTTTTGTTAGGTCCATACCATTTCTATGCTTTATTGTGGCATCTTTACATGAAATATTCCCTTGGTATCTGTAATTTTTTTTGAAGAGATCTCTAGCCATTCACAATCTACTGTTTTCCTCTATCTCTTTGCATTGTTTACTTAAGAAGACTCTTTTCTCTCCTTGCTATTCTTTGGAACTCTGAATTCAGAAGGGTATTTCTTTCATTTTCTCATTTGCCTTTCACTTCTCTTCTTATTTCAGCTATTTGTAAGGCCTCTTCAAATAACCATTTGCCTTTTTTCATTTATTTTCCCTTGGGATGGTTTTGATCACCACCTCCTGTAAAATGTTACAAACCTCCACCCATAATTCTTCAGGCACTCTGTCTGTTAGATCTAATCCCTTAAATCCATTTGTTACTTCCACTGTATAATCATAATATTTGATCTAGGTCATATCTGAATTGTCTGGTAGTTTTCTCTACTTTCTTAAATTTAAGTCTGAATTATGCAATAAAGAGGTCATGATCTGAGCTACAGTCAGGCCCTGGTCTTGTTTTTCTGACTGTATAGACTTCTTCTTCTTCAACTGCAAAGAATATAATCAACCTGATATCAGTATTAACCATCTTGTGATGTCCTTTTGTAGAGTAGTCTTTTGTGTTGTTGGAAGAGGGTGTTTGCTATGACCAATGTGTTCTCTTGGCAACTCTGTTAGCTTTTGCCCTGCTTCGTTTTGTACTTCAGGGCTAAATTTTCCTATATTTCCAAGTATCTCTTGACTTCCTTCTTTTGCATTCCAGTCCTCTATGATGAAAAGGACATCTTTTTTCATTGTTAGTTCTAAAACGTCTTGTGGGTCTTCATAGAATCATTCACCTTTAGCTTCTTCAGCATTAATGGTTGGGGCATAGTCTTGATTTACTATGATATTGAATGGTTTGCCTTGGAAACAAATCAAAATCATTCTGTCATTTTTGAGATTGCACCCAAATTCTGCATTTCAGACTATATCTGATAGATAGAGTGCCTGATGAACTATGGAATGAGGTTCGTGACATTGTACAGGAGACAGGGAAGACCATCCACATGGAAAAGAAATGCAAAAAAGCAAAATGGCTGTCTGGGGAAGCCTTACAAATAGCTGTGAAAAGAAGAGAAGTGAAAATCAAAGGAGAAAAGGAAAGATATAAGTATCTGAATGCAGAGTTCCAAAGAATAGCAAGAAGAGATAAGAAAGCCTTCTTCGGCAATCAGTGCAAAGAAATAGAGGAAAACAACAGAAGGGGAAAGACTCGAGATCTCTTCAAGAAATTTAGAGATACCAAGGGAACATTTCATGCAAAGATGGGCTCAATAAAGGACAGAAATGGTATGGACCTAACAGAAGCAGAAGATATTAAGAAGAGATGGCAAGAATATACAGAAGAACTGTACAAAAAAGATCTTCATGACCCAGATAATCATGATGGTGTGATCACTCATCTAGAGCCAGACATCCTGGAATGTGAAGTCAAGTGGGCCTTGGAAAGCATCACTACGAACAAAGCTAGTGGAGGTGATGGAATTCCAGTTGAGCTATTTTAAATCCTGAAAGATGATGCTGTGAAAGTGCTGCACTCAATGTGCCAGCAAATTTGGAAAACTCAGCAGTGGCCACAGGACTGGAAAAGGTCAGTTTTCATTCCAATCCCAAAGAAAGGCAATGCCAAGGAATGCTCAAACTACCACACAATTGTACTCATCNCAAAGAGTCGGACACAACTGAGCGACTAAATTGAACTGAACTGATGTTGACTATGAGGACTACTCCATTTCTTCTAATGGATTCTTGCCCACAATAGTAGATATAATTGTCATCTGAATTAAATTCGTCCATTTTAGTTCACTGATTCCTAAAATGTCAACGTTCACTCTTGCCATCTCCTGTTTGACCACTTCCAGTTCACCTTGATTCACGGACCTAACATTTCAGTTCATGTCCAATATTGTTCTTTCCAGCATCGGACTTTACTCTCACCACCAGACACAAACACAGCTGGGCATTGTATCTAGTTCGGCTCAGCCGCTCCATTCCTGCTGGAGCTGCCTATCCAGTCTTCTGCAACACCGACACACCTACCGACCCAGGGGTCTATCTTTAAGTCGCATATCTTTCGGCTTTTGTTTACTGGTCACGGGATTCTCAAGGTAAGCATGCTGAAGTGACTTGCCATTCCCTTCTCCATTCCATTCACCACGTTTTTTCAGAACTCTGCACCATGACTCGTCTGTCTTGGCTGGCACTACACAGCATGACTCAGAGCTCATTAAGTTACACAATGGAGTTATCCATGTGATCATTTGGTTAGGTTTCTGTGATTCTGGTTTTCATTCTGTCTGCCCTCTTACATATACTTTATATCCTTTATGTCTCATTCAATGTGTATTCAATAGAAAAATTTATCCCCTTTCTTATTCACAAATGTAATCTCATTTATCTTTGTGTCTCTATTGAAAAACAAATATTAGTTCTTTTATCAGTCCATGAATCTGTGTACCTCTCAGACATATGTTGAGTCATCAATATGAATATGATTAATCTATATCTAAATTTATGACAATAGAATTAACAGTTCATAAATGTTTCTCCATGTACTTTTTATATATATTTACTTTTTGTTATTTATTTATTTACAAATTTACAAAAATCACATATATTTTTTATATATTTACCTTTTATTATTACCAGGGATTCCCTGGTGGCTCAACTGGTAAAGCATCTGCCTGCAATGGAGGGGACCCCAGTTCGATTCCTGGGTCAGGAAGATGTCCTGGAAAAGAGACAGGCTGCCCACTCCAGTATTCTTGGGCATCCCCTGTGGCTCAGCTGCGAAAGAATCCACCTGCAATGTGGGAGACCTGGATTCGATCCCTAGGTTGGGAAGATTCCCTGGAGAAAAGAGTGGCTATCCACTCCAGTATTCTGGCCTGGAGAACTCCATGGACTACACAGTGAATGGGGTCACAAAAAGTCGGACACAACTGAGTGACTTTCATTTTCATTTCACCTTTTATTATGGACAGTGCTAAATATATCTAAAAGTAGAAAAAATAGTATATATACCTCCTTGTACCCATCATCCAGCTTCAATAGTTTTCAACTTATAACCAATTTCTTTCATCTATATCCCTCACCTACTTCTCTACCTGCAAAGTGTTTTGTTTTTTAATTAAAGTATAGCTGCTCCACAGTGTTGTGCTAGCCTGCCATACAGTGAAGTGAATCAGCTAATGCAAGCATACCTCCCCTTTCATCTTGGCCCTCCCGCCCACTGCCTACCCTTCAAGGAGTGAAACTGGGTCATCTGCAGAGACTTGAATGAACCTAGAGTTGTCACACAGAGTGAAGCAAGTCAGAAAGAGAAAAAAACATTATATAGTATGAGAAACATGTGGAATCTAGAAAAATGGCACAGATGAACCTGTTTGCAGGGCAAGAATAGAGAAGCAGACCCAAGAACGGACATGCGGGCACAAAGAGGAGGAGCCCGGTGGGATGAATCGGGAGCCTGGGACTGACTTGTGTCCATTGTCACGTGGAAGACAGAGCTCGTGGGAACCTGCTGTGCGGTTCAGGGACTCCAGCTCTATCCCTGTATTCAATACTTCTTTATGTGCTATGTAGAGAATATCAGGGGAAAACACTAGTCAAACATCCAAGATGTATAAACCAGACACACTCAGGTCTCTCGCATGCATGGCAGGCAGATTCTTTATGGCTTGAGCTACCAGGAAAGCCCACAAACCAGATACAAACAAGCACACAAAGTGAACCTGACCAAACACTGGGATATCGTTTTCTGTGAAGAGCTGAAAACTAACGCTTGTTGCCTTTTTCTCCAACATTTTTTATATTTTAAACCTCAAGACAACCTTTGAGGTTGGCACTTTTAAATAATTAAGAGTACCAGTGGTGTCCAGACACTTCTAATTATATGTTCCTGGACGCATTTCTGACGGAGAAGGCAATGGCACCCCACTCCAGTACTCTTGCCTGGAAAATCCCATGGACGGAGGAACCTGGTGGGCTGCAGTCCATGGGGGTCGCTACTAGTCGGACATGACTGAGCGACTTCACTTTGACTTTTCACTTTCATGCATTGGAGAAGAAAATGGCAACCCACTCCAGTGTTCTTGCCTGGAGAATCCCAGGGATGGGGGAGCCTGGTGGGCTGCCGTCTATGGGGTCGCACAGAGTCGGACACGACTGAAGCAACTTAGCAGCAGCAGCAGCAGCAGGATGCATTTCTGAACCTCAGTCACAGAACCTATACATGAGGACTCTAAAGTTTCTTGTATCATAGAGCTATTATGAGAATTAAATAAGCAATCTGGCCTTGTTGGACGTGAGTCTGAGTGAACTCCAGGAGATGGTGATGAACAGGGAGGCCTGGCGTGCTGTGATTCATGGGGTCGCAAAGAGTCAGACGCGACTGAGCGACTGGACTGAACTGAACTGCCTCTTTCCGACACACACTAGAATCTCTGGTTTCTAGCCCTAAGGGGTGACATTTTCATACAGCAGCCAGCTTTCCTCAAGTCCTTTTTCACTTGAACTTCAGCACAAATTCTTCCTGGCTGAGCCGTAAACCTCCAAAACTATGGCTGCTTTCCTTAACTCTCTCTTGTCTATCTACCTTACCTGGAATTTTGAATTCAATGATCTTGTGATTGCTTCCATCTATCCAAGATAGCCACCTGCCTTAAGATCTGCCACTGTTCACCAGACAAAAGGCGAAGAAAAAGGGCATCTGTCCTCCTTGTTTTTGCTTGCTTCCGTGTTAGCGGATGCCCCTAGGGAATGGACTGGGGAAAGTGCAGCACTAAGGAATGCCTGCAGGGGACACAGCCTGCTTAGCAATCTGTAGACTAATGTGTTGTCCTTTGTCAGCCAGCTGGGTCAGGTTCCCCATTAGTAATTCTAAGGGTTCGGCCCATCAAGACAAATGATTCATTCATTCAGATGAGCATTTGTCTTGATAAACTGACCTTTTTAATTCTCTCCTCCTGATAAACAAGCCCATTATTATTCACTCATACCTTTCACAAAATTTTACAGGTACTCCCTCTAAAAAAGGATTGAGCTAGATTCTAGTTATAAAAGAATGAACAAGATTTATCCCTGGTCTCAAGGAGGTCATAAGCTATTACGGTAAATCTTCATTAAACAAAGCTCAATCTGTATGTCTCTTTCTCATTAGAAGCAACATACTCTTCACGTCTGCTTTGTTGGCCTCATAAGTGTCTAAACACAAATGATATATATGGACAAACCACATACTTTAGTACTGTTTTGTTTTGACCAACACTTTTCTAGAACAATAGCCCAACAGCTGCTGTTCCAGTAAAAATCTGGATTCTAAAATGAAAACCTTTCTTGTCCCGTTTTTAACTCATATTTCCTACATTTATTTATACAACATGTACCAGAACTATCAGTTACTATATTTTGTTACCTCCAATTAGGGCTTTGAAAGTTTATTATGAAACTTCAGCATCTCAGAGATTGTACAGACACTATTTACTGTTGAACCTGTTAGCTTCATTTTTACTGGGGCAAATGTTACTTAAAAGAAAAGTATGCCATGGTCAACATGGAATGATCTGGGAGTTACCAGCATGATTCAGCCAGTTCAGTTCAGTCTCTCACTCACGTCTGATTCTTTGTGACCCCACAGACTGCAGCACGCCAGGCCTCCCTGTCCGTCACCAACTGCCAGAGCTTGCTCAAACTCATGTCCATTGAGTTGGTGATGCCATTCAACCATCTCATCCTCCATCGTCCCCTTCTCCTCTTGCCTTCAATCTTTCCCAGCATCAGAGTCTTTACAAATGAGTCAGCTCTTCACATCAGTTCCGTCGCTCAGTCGTGTCCAACTCTTTGCAACCCCATGAACCGCAGCATGCCAGGCCTCCTTGTCCATCACCAACTCCTGGAGTTCACATCCATCGAGTCGATCAGGTGGCCAAAGTATTGAAGTTTCAGCTTCAGCATCAGTCCTTCCAATGAATATTCAAGACTGATCTCCTTTAGAGTGGACCAGTTGGCTCTCCTTGCAGTCCAAGGAACCTCAAGAGTCTTCTCCAATACCAAGTTCAAAAGCATCAGTTCTTCGGCGTTCAGCTTTCTTTATGGTCCAACTATCTCATCCATGCATGATTACTGGAAAAACCATAGCTTTGAGTAGACAGACCTTTGTCAGTAAAGCAATGTCCCTACTTTTTAATATACTGTCTAGGTTTGTCATAGCTTTTCTTCCAAGAAGCAAGCATCTTTTAATTTCATGGCTGCAGACACCATCTGCAGTGATTCTGGAGCCCAACAAAATAAAGTCTGTCACTTTAGTTGTCCCATCAATTCATGGTAAATAGATGGGAAACAATGGAAACAGTGACAGCATGATTCAAAGTGCACAAAATTATGTTTCCCATCCAGATGTTACAGTATCTGACTTTTTACTACTGAAGATTCATTCCTTTGGATTGTGCTTCTTGCCTTCTTTCAGTACTGGCAACAACAGGCTAATTCACACTGAAGAATCAAAGGGTTATGTTCCAATAAGGATTTCATTGCCATGAATATTTTAGTGAAGATTTTTCTTCACTATTTTCAGTAATACTATCAACCATTTATTGATAGGCTAATGCATACTAAGATACTAGACATTTCACAGTTCTGTTACTTAATCTGTAAAACAACCCTGCAAGACACATGCTATTATCATCCATATTTTACAGATGAGAGGCACTTTAGAAGAGTAGTGAAGGAGCACTGGCCTTGAGGAGGGATATTCATGATAAAAATTTCAAATTCATCTCTTACTAGGAGTGTGTCCTTGGAAGATGTACAGTGTTTCACCTATAAAAACAATGGTTATGGTACTTTTCTGCCGAGCCTGCTATAAGAAGTAAATGTGCTTGACATGGACTCTAAGATACAGAGGCTGTATAAGGGTAGATAAAGAAACAATAATCAGAGGTCAAACAGTCTACCCAAGTCAGCAGCTAACAAGATCCCCATATCCTGGAGGACTTCTGCTACACTGTAGTGGTTTTTGCAAAGGGCACGCATATCTCTGCATCTCTGAGTGCTTCATCTAAATCAGTTTGGATAAATAAATATAAAAAAGAAAGTCAATCATCATTAGAACAACAACAGCAGCAACAAACACACTGCAAATTTACCTGCTGTCCCTTAGAACAGTCTGTCCTTTTCTAACCTGGGTTATTAAGGTCAACTGGAGATTCAGTGATGGCAGCCTCCTTTCTCTTCCCTGCTTCACGTGGTCCGCCCATCAGTCTGTGACACTAGCTCTCCTGTAATAGAAGCTCTGTGAGTCAGTGCCAGTGATCAGGCTGAGTCATTAGGCAGTGACGCAGTCCTGAGACTCTAAAGATAGCAATTAAAAATGACCTTTGTTGGTGAATTAGGTGTCTCCACGCCCCTGGCTCCCTACCTTCAAATTAGTATCAGCAAAGAAGTTACTGCTGGGGACATGAGAAGAAAATGTAATTCTTGAGAAAGATATGATTATACAAGTAAAGAGGAGGAAGAGGGGGAGAGGGTCTCACTCCAACTATATTTGGTACTGGACATAAACCTTCTATTTTGTTTTCTCATTTGTTCAAATTTGCATGACAAAGAACTGTTTATTTAAAACTCAAACTTTTGAGTGCTCATAAAAAGACTCCCTTTCTCTGTAATTGACATTTTTTCTCATTTAGCTATTTATATTGTTCCCAGATGTAGTCTTTTGTGTCTAACTCTTTGCTACAACTATCAAAATAATCAACAAATTCTAAGAAAACAACTTGCTTTTTCTTACCATGTCATATTACTTTCTTTAGAAACATAAGAGATAGTCCATCACGTCATTATCAAATTATAGTTATTGCAATAAGATTTTTTTTCCATATAACACTAAGCCTGTTATAATACTCTCTAATGTTAATCCTCAGGTCTAAACAAGTTTCCCAAGTAAGAAAAGAAAGTAGAAATCATCAACCAGCTTCCTCTTTACTGAATGTTCTGTTTTTTGGAGAAGCAAGCCTTCTCCTTTGGTAAAATATGCCAGTTGGTTCTGACAAACACTTGTGAAATGCCTGTCTTCTTATAAATAGCAAATATCTGAAAATTCACAAAATTTTTCACAGAGTATAAAAATTTAGTTGGAATAGGTGTGCTGTCAGAGGCCAAACTTCCCAAGTTCCAGCCCTGCTTTTCCAGTGGTTTCTCCAGCGTCATCGGGTGGAAGTCCTGCAAAAACCTTACACTCAGCTTGTTCAAACCTGCACTCTCCACCCTGTCCTCCAAGAAAGGGTGTCCTCAACTTGCTTTGCCAATGTCTTCGGATGTCCCCTCTTCTTTACTACCTTAGCTCAGTTCATCACCGAGTGCTATGTCTTTGAGTCGATAGCTCTTGCCTGTCTCTTCTCTTCCATAATCATTGTTTGACCCTTGCTATCTCTCAAATGACCTAGTGCAGAAACCTCATCAGTGGTCTTCTTCACCTCTCTAATACTCTTCATGCAGTCACCAACATTATCTTCCTAAAATACACAATAATTTCCAGCTCCCTACAGAATATAGTCAGGACACAGCCCAGCATTCATCTCCTCTCTGATCCCATCTCGTTCCATCCTCTCCAAATGGCAGATGATACAGCCACAGTGGAAAACTCCCTGTGGCCCCAACATGCTTCACATTTTCTAGACAGTCTGCCTCTGTTGAAGGTAACACCTTTTCTGCTCAATGGCCAGAATATCCCCTCCTTCTCGATGCTTTCCCTGACTTGTCAAAGTCAAATCTCTCTTTCTCTCCTTAGTGACCCAGTGAACACTATAGTTCTTCACAATAGCCAATGTGATTTTCTTTTATTCAAATAATATCCCTTCCCCACTTAAATGTTTAGAGGCTTCTACTAAACTCAAAGTAATTAATTAGACACTCCTAACCATAATGCCTTCAAACTGTGGTGCTGGAGAAGACCCATGAGAGTTCCATGGACAGAAAGGAAATCAAACCAGCCAGTTTAAGGGAAATCAACCTAAAAACTCATTGGAAGGACTGATGCTGAAGCTGAAGCTCCAGTATTTTGGTGATGAGAACAGCTGACTCATTGGAAAAGTCCCTGATGCTGGGACATGAACTTGGGCAAACTTCAGGAGATGGTGAGGGACAGGGAGGCCTGGCGTGTTGCAGTCCATGGGGTTGCAAAGAATCAGACATGACTGGGTAACTGAACAGCAACAACAACTGCAATGTACAAGACTTTGCGCTTTCGGCTCTTGTCTGTGTCTCCAGACCTCATGGCTTCCCTGCTTGGTTTTCCCATCTTTGTGCTTCTGCCACACAGTCTCCTTTTTATTCTTTAAAACTCCAAGTCCATGTCCATCTCATTGCTCTTGCACTTCCATTCACTCTGCTTGGAATACTTTTTCCAAACATCTTAACATGACTGACTTCTACAGGCTTTCAGAAGGCCTTCAAAAAAGTAGCTACACCAACTAGGTATCACAAAGCTCTACATTTTCTTCCTAGCATGCATTTCTATCTATAGCTAAATTTTGTGTTTCTGGTCTCCTTCAAGCCCCTTAAGGACAGGTAACTTATCCTTTTGTTTACCTCTGAAAACTCCGCATCTAATACAGAAGCTGACACATTCAATAAATGTTTATTAAAAGAAGTAAAGGATAAAACAAAGATTTCATTATATATTGTGTTGAATTTCATTAAATTGCATCCCTGTCTAATTTTCACCCTAGACTGTAAACTTCTTGAGAACCAGGAACAATATATTAATTATATATTCCCCCACAGTATCTAGCATATCAGATTGCCAAGTAGGTATTCAGTAACATTCTCTGATTGGAATTGAATTGAGTAATTCTGTCCTTCCAAAGCTAGACTTATTTTCCCAAATGTATAAGTCATTGAACTCAGGAAAACTTGGCCCCAGCCTCAGCTCTGCCACTTAAGATCTATGTGACACCGTTGAGTTGCTAAACTTCTCTGAGTCACTGATGACTCATATGAAAAATACGAATGATGAATGCCTCTGCCTGATACACATGGTGGTTATGAGGATTAAATTGTACCTGTGTTTTTCTCTCAGATTAAACTGCAAACTCTTCCTCATCTTTGTAGAGCAGCCTCATACTTTTGCACACAGATCAGCCAATAATAGCCACCATTTATTGAGCATGTGCCATGGGACAGGCTCTAATAGGCATCTTTCATAGAACACATTAATTTAATCCTTAAAACCACCATGCAGAACTATCCTTATTTCATAGAGAAGAAACATTGACACCTACAGAAATGAGAAAAATTGCATAGAGTTAGTCACTGTCTACGCCGGGATTTGATTACAAGCCTGTGTGAACAACAAATTATAAGTGCTAATATTTACCTTTTTCTTTTAACTACCCAAGATTCATTCTTTTCCTGAGAGTTCTCCAGTTGCCTTGTAAATCCTGATATCTGTTAGAAACCCAAAGAATCCCTGGAGGCTCTTTTCTTCACTTCCTCCCACTCAGGGTTCTAGGATAGCTCGGGTGGGAGCCCATGCAGAATTTGGCCATTTCCCCCAAGGCACTGAGTCTTGACCAAGGTGAAAGAGAATGAATTCATTCTTGCTAGCAATGGTTCCTAGACAACACTGTTCTCTAGTCCCTTGCCATTTATAGCTTCTGGGTTGCTTCTCTTCTATTCCAGGCCTGCTTCTCCATTCTGCCCCTCTATAAAACAGCATTCCCTGATAGCTTTCCCTTTTGTCTTGAAATTCACCAGTTTCTGTTGTTAGCATAACAGAACTCCAACAGCTAGGCTATGCAGAAAGAAAAAAATAAGAATTATAATAAATTTTCAAAAACATAACGAACAAATGACAATTTTACTAATGAATGAACGTCCCTATATATGTAAACCTGTAAACTATTAAGTAACAGACTAAACTCTACATAGAAATACATCATAAAAAGGAAATCCTGGGTTTCCCTGGTGGCTTAGTAGTAAGCAGTCTGCCTGCCAGTGCAGGAGACGTGGATTCAGTCCTGGGCCTGAGATGACCCCACCTGCTGGAGAGCCGCTGAGCTCAAGGCCCTGGGCACCAGGACCACTGAGCCTGTGCTCTAGAGCCTGGGAACCACAACTTCGGAGGCGATGCGCCACCATTGCTGAGGTCAGCACTCCTTCGGGCCGGGTCCCACGGGAGAGGCCGCTGCCTGAGAAGGCCGCACACTGCAGCTAGAGAGGAGCCCCCGCCCGCCGCCATTAGAGAAAGCCCGTGCCGCAACAAAGACCCAGCGCAGCCAAAAATAATAAACAAACACCCCCAGGAGGCCTTTGGCAGTACATGGAGATATTTAAGGAAAAAATGAATACCATAAGATCACCTGTGATTAATTGCCAAATGAATAGCTTAGGATATCAATGCTATAGAGGAGAGGAGAAAAAGAACACAGCACGTTTGCATAACCCAAGGAACGTGCAATAAATACTCATTGAATGAAGTCTGAATATCATTTTCTAAGGCAAGCCTGAGGTAACTCATAAATGCACATCTCCTCTCCGAAACACAAAGGTGGGGCAATGGAAGGTTTCGGCATACAGTCCTTCAAACTGCTCTTCTGCACAATTCAACGCAGGCCGTTACAGAAAGACAGGCTTCAGCCACAGTGGCCTTAACCGCTTTCAGTCAACAAACCTATATCAAGCAGTGTCCCAGCCATCAGGTGAGGTGCTAGAAATTCAGAGAGGAGTCAAGTTCAGACATCCAAAGTATATTGTCATGTTGGTGCAAAAGTAATTGCCGTTTTTTGCATTGTTGAAATTTGCCATTTGATATTGGGATAGATTTTAAATAAATGTGGTTATGCTATACACCATTTTAATATGCATTTATTGCTCTTTTTTCTCTAATGACTTATTCAGTTCAGTTCAGTCACTCAGTTGTGTCCAAATCTTTGCAACCCCATGAACTGCAGCACGCCAGGCCTCCGTGTACATCACCAACTCCCGGAGTCCACTCAAACCCATGTCCATTGAGTTGGTGATGCCATCCAACCATCTTATCCTCTGTTGTCCCCTTCTCCTCCTGCCCTCAATCTTTCCCAGCATCAGGGTCTTTTCAAATGAGCCAGCTCTTCACTTCAGGTGGCCAAAGTATTGGAGTTTCAGTTTCAACATCAGTCCTTCCAATGAATATTCAGGACTGATTTCCTTTAGGAGGTACTGGTTGGATCTCCTTGCAGTCCAAGGGACTCTCAAGAGTCTTCTCCAACACCGCAGTTCAAAAGCATCAATTCTTTGACTTTCAGCTTTCTTTATAGTCCAACTCTCACATCCACACATGACCATTGTAGAAACCTTAGCCTAGAATGACTTATTATTTGTTGTTTATTTTAGACTATGGAAATGAAGTTAGACAAAAGGAAAGTTCAAGTGATTGTCTTATGTGACAAATATGGGCTGTAAAGCACTGAAGACAACTCGCAACATCAACAACTCATTTGGTCCAGGAACTGTTAATGATGGATAGTGCAGAGCTGGTTCAGAAAGTTTTGCAAAGGAGATGAGAGCCTTGGAGATGAAGAGTGTAGTGTCTGACCATCAGAAGCTGATGACAATTGAGAGCGAGCATCAAAGCTGATCCTCCTGCAACACGGGGGAAGTTGCCGAAGAACTCAGTGCTGACCATTCTATGGTTGTTCAGCATTGGAAGCAAATTGGAAAGGTGTAAAAGCTCAATGAGTTAGTGCCTCATGAGCTCACAAAAAAAAAAAAAAAATCCTTTTTATGTGTTTTACTCTATGCAACAACAACAAACCACTTCTCAATCAGATTGTGACATGAGACAAAAAGTAGATTGTATACGACAATGGCAATGACCAGCTCAGTGGTTGGACCAAGAAAAAGCTCCAAAGAACTTCCCAAAGCCAAATTTGAACCCCAAAAGAAGGTCATGGCCACTGTTTGGTGGACTGCTGCCCATCTGATCCACAACAGCTCTCTGAATCCCAGCGAAACATTACGTCTGAGAAGTATACTCAGCAAACCAATGAGATGCACCAAAAACTGGAACACCTGGAGCCCGCATGGGTCACCCGAAAGGGCCCAATTCTCCTCCACAACAGTGCCCGACAGCATGTTGCACAACCAACGCTTCAAAAGTTGAACGAATTGGGCTGTGAAGTTTTGCCTCATCCGCCATATCCGCCTGACTTCTCACCAACTGACTACCACTTCTTCAAGCATCTCAACAACTTTGTATAAGGAAAATGCTTCCACAACCGGCAGGAGGCAGAAAATGCTTTCCAAGAGTGCGTTGAAACATGGGTTTTTATGCTTCAGGAATAAGCAAACATTTCTCATTGGCAAAAATGTGTTGATTGTAATGGTTGATTGTTTTGATTTTGATTAATCAAGATGTGTTTGAGCCTAGTTAAAATAATCTAAAATTCACATTCCAAAACTGCACCAACCTAATATCTAAGTGTAGAATAAAGACAAATAGAATACTATGAAAACAATGCATAATGGCACATAGAGAACTACCTAGAGATTGAGAAAGCTCTTAAATGGTCCACTTTACCCACCTGGAGCACAGGAAAGCCTTTAGAGGAGAACTGCCTGTCTGATGTTCAAGCATGAACAGAATTGACAAAGGAAGAGGCGAAGAAGGGATGTCCAAGAAAAGAGTTAAATATACGCAAAAATTTAGAAACAAATGGTGTTTCTGGTATACAAGTGGAGTGTGAAGGCTGTGGTGACAAGAGATTAGATCCAAATGGAAAGCAAGAGTTAGATTATGGAGGGTCTAGTATGAGACGACATTGTAGACACAAGGGTATAAACCTCTCATTGACCAGACCTGAGTCTCATGCCTGCCTTTGGAAGCTGGAAAGGAACCAATGTCATTCAAACCACCTGAACTGAATCTGAAAGGGTGTTTCACTTGAAATACCCTGGAGGATCATCAGGGAGCTATCATCAGAAAAGTAAATAGATGCAAGGTGGGAAATAGCTGATAATATCTATTATTATTTCTCCTAAGGAGAAGATTAAAATAGCTTCATCACAATCTGTTAAGCCTAAGAACTCAATAATATTTATACTTCTTACTCATGAATAATAATTTAAGTTTCACAATGTGTCGACATCTGTATAAATCTGCTAGACAGCAAACACAAACAGGGCAAAGATATTATCTGTCTTGTAACTATCATGTTTAGTGCATAGTAGGTACTCAACTACATTTATTAAATGTATTTAATAAATAAATGAATGAATGCATTTATTACTTTACTTCATGTTCACCATCAATTTTACAAGGTGGGTAGTTTTATTTTCATTTTATAGATAAATTTTTTAGGTAATTGATAAACTTTTTGGTGAGAAATATATAATCAGATGATTTTCCTTTTAGACACTGAATATTAAGATGGAACTTATAAAATTTCTCTATAATGTTGTAATGTTTCCTAGAGGGGAAAAAAAAAAAAAGTCATGCTAAATGCCTGGTTTCTTTTGCTATAGCGACACCTACTGTTACTGCCAATACTTTGTTTTTAGAAAGAAATACTTGAAAAATAGCAATATGTTTAAGCTCTAATTTAAAAGACTCTTAATATGATTTTCACTTTAATGGTTTAACTTATAAATTATAGTATTTAGGAAGGTTAAAAGAAAAGGTATATAATTTATATACTTATAAAAGTATAATTTTACACTTTTGAAATATGTATGAATGAAATAATATCAAATACTGTTAAGTAATTGACAATAAAACTATCATTACCAGATGTCTCTGCAGTCCATGGGGTCATCGGACATGACTGAGCGACTTCACTTTGACTTTTCACTTTCCTGCATTGGAGAAGAAAATGGCAACCCACTCCAGTGTTCTTGCCTGGAGAATCCCAGGGATGGGGGAGCCTGGTGGGCTGCCGTCTATGGGGTCGCACAGAGTCAGACATGACTGAAGTGACTTAGCAGCAGCAGCAGCTACATATATAAACATTCATATATTCATATTGATATTGCATATGAACATATAAGGCATTTAAAAAAATAATTCTAATACTTTTAATTGTAAGCCTAGAAAACTTTAGACATTTTGTCACCTTAGTAAGCCTTGTAACATTTGAAATGCAGTATTAAAATTGTAGAATGTTTATTCTAAGGTGCTAAAAGAATATAAAAATGTATATTTTGAATATTATTAAAGGTAGCTTACGTACTCATTTATACTCACTTTATTGAATAAAGTTTTCATTCAATTTTTTTCTCTTTTTTAAGGACTAGAAAGAACCCTATGAGGACACTAAACCCATTTCACAAAATCTAAGAAACTTGCAATTTAATTAGCTTCAGAAATGTAAGTAACTTCTCTATTTCCATACCTGGAAATGGAAAGTTGACCCCTTCCTCACATTGTATATGTCAGTATTTTTAAGATTTCTTCGGTTTTCATTTTTTTGGAAACAAAGACAATAATTTACCTAAAGTTGTCTAGGTTAGGAGTTCAGTTCAGTGCAGTTCAGTTGCTCAGTCATGTCCGACTCTGCGACCCCATGGACTGCAGCACACCAGGCCTCCCTGTCCATCACCAACTCCTAGACTTGACTCAAACTCATGTCTATTGAGTCGGTGATGCCATCCAACCATCTCGTCTTCTGTCATCCCCTTCTCCTCCTGCCTTCAATCTTTCCCAGCATCAGGGTCTTTTCAAATGAGTCAGCTCTTCACATCAGGTGGCCAAAGTATTGGAGTTTCAGCTTCAGCATCAGTCCTTCCGATGAATATTCAGGACTGATCTCCTTTAGAATGGACTGGTTGGATCTCCTTGCAGTCCAAGGGACTCTCAAGAGTCTTCTCCAACATCACAATTCAAAAGCATCAATTCTTCGGTGCTCAGCTTTCTTTATAGTCCAACTCTCACATCCATACATGACCACTGGAAAAACCACAGCCTTGACTAGACAGACCTTTGTTGGCAAAGGAGTAAGCTACCATTATTAGCTAAAGTTTATCAACTACTTTGTATGTGACCAGGCCATGCTACTTGCTTTACAAAAATTATCTTGCTTAATGCTCAAAATTAAAATTCTGAAGTCTTACACCTCCAAATTATAAACCAGGAAATATAGATACAAAGATATCAAGTTACTTGCCAAGGTGGAAAAGCTATTAATAGTAAGTGGCAGTTGGAAATACTAATCCCAGAACATTTGTACTCCAAAGACCAGAGCTCAACCTAGGATCATGTACAAATATTTTAACACATGAAAAGTAGAATGCAATTTTACAAGGGAGAAGGGGAAAGTTGAAGAAGGGAAATCCATGTATAAGGGAAAAGTTCTCTGCATACCTATATTCTTCTCCCTCTGCAATCCTTACCCCAATATTCCCAGCAGGATATAACCATGTGGGGAAAATTGAATATAAAATGAATTAACGTGATATAACTGAGAGTTGGACTGTGAAGAAAGCTGAGCACTGAAGAACTGATGCTTTTGAACTGTGGTGTTGGAGAAGACTCTTGAGAGTCCCTTGGATTACAAGGAGATCCAACCAGTCCATTCTAAAGATCAGCCCTGGGTGTTCCTTGGAAGGAATGATGTTAAAGCTGAAACTCCAGTACTTTGGCCACCTCATGCGAAGAGCTGACTCATTGGAAAAGACTCTGATGCTTGGAGGAATTGGGGGCAGGAGGAGAAGGGGACGACAGAGGATGAGATGGCTGGATGGCATCACCGACTCGATGAACGTGTGTTTGAGTGAACTCCGGGAGATGGTGATGGACAGGGAGGCCTGGCGTGCTGAGATTCATGGGGTCACAAAGAGTCGGACACAACTGAGCAACGGAACTGAACTGAACTGACTAACCTCATTGTACAATTTTTGGTTGAGTAAAAACACGCTTTTTAGAAGATATACATGCATAATAACCAAATAGTACAGAAAGAAAATATTATATAGAAATCATGGAGCAAAAAAAAAAAATCATGGTGATCATCAGAGCATGTCACCAACTGTAAATGTCTTAATACAGTTTAAAACAGGCTGTAAAGATAAACAAATCCAATCGCTATTAGAACTAAAATTGAGAAGACTCTCAGAGCTGGAGATCTTTTCTAGCATCTTGGGAATATAATATGGAAAGTAGAGAGTCAAGGAAAGTTTCTGAAAAGACAGATTTCATAGCTATTGGTATTCTTATTCATTTGAAGTAATTTCCTTTTTATACAGATATTTATAGATATTGATGAATATATATGATGACAGTTACATAGATATGGATATCTATAGCCAAACTTAGCCCTCCTGCCTGGTCTTCCACATTATCACAAAGCTGTGATATCCCTGGTGGCTCAGATGCTAAAGAGTCTGCTTGCAATTCAGGAGACCCACGTTCAATCCCTGGGTTGGGAAGATCCCCTGGAGAAAGAAATAGCAATCCACTTCAGTGTTCTTACCTGGAGAATTACATGGACTCCAGTGGGCTACCATCAATGGGGTTGCAAAGAGCTGGACATGACCGAATGAGTTTCACTTATAATAAGAAGAAAAAGGTCAATGTTCATACTTTGAGGAGAACACTAGACAGCCACAAAGAAGGACAGAAAGAAATGCAAGAATGGTGACAAATGAAGCAAGCTGTTAGGGATAATTTTCAGATATAAAAACGTAATTAATAATATTTGATGAAATGAGGAGTTTCATATATTAATAAATGGAATTTGGGGAGAAATGATAACCTCCAACTTGGATTGTTGCAGAGGACTCCAAAATAAATAGGGACTATGAACTTTTTTTTAATGGGTTGTCTTACAGTTGCAAAGAAAAACAGGGAGACTTTAGGGGTTGAAGGGAAGGAGTTAAGTTTAGAAAAAATAGTGTGAGGTGAAGACTATTCATTGTGCATTCACAGAAAGTGCTGGATTGATTTGTCTATAAAGCAAGGATCCTAGACAGCCTGCAGGATTAGTGTCAGAAAAGGTAGATTAATAACTATGAACTGTGCTGAATGTGACACTAAAGAGTTGGTAGTTCATCTATTTGACAATCTGACTTTGAAAGATTTTGATCACAGGGATGACATAAGTAGTTCTTCCATGAGGATAATGAAAGTAGTATTTTAGGAATAATATTGTCAGAAAAGTACATGATAGACAGGGGAGGCTAAAGGTAGAGGTGCCCAGGTGAAAGTTGCTACATTAGTTCAGGTATGAGACTGTAAGAGCCTGAATTGCATTGGTCAAGCTGAAAGCAGTAAGGAAAAAAAAAAAAGGATGACACCAAGGTTAAATTTAAAGGATTTGGCAAATAGCAAGGATCCTTATATTAGGCTTGAGTGTGGATGCAGGTTACAAAGAGCAAGAAGAAAATAAAATAGAATAATGACTCTCATAGATTGTCAGCTGTCCTGCAGCCTGAAACTTTCAGAATGGCACCCATCAAGTAGGTGTAAGTACTTCTAGAAGAAGAAAATAAGAGCAAAACTGTTAAGAACAGAAGACCTGAAAAGAACACAGAATGTGCAAGGATTGATAGAAGTACAGAATGAAAGGATATTCTGTAAATACTAATGACTATACCAGCCAAGCCCGTTTGTACAAAATCTAAGCTACTTGGACTAAGCAACAGAAAAAGATATAGGAGAGAGAGGAAATAAGAAAAAATAAGCAAATGGCAAGCACCCAAGAAGACAAGCAAAACAAGTGTCAGAGGAGAATAGAGGCATTGGAAGTAACAAAAAGCTGTCACATTGACAGAAAAGAAAAATTAAATTAACAATGGAGATAGAGGTGCTAGTACAGCTCTGAAGTCTAACAGGACTACAAAATTCAATGTTCCTCATTTAATCATCATTATAGTGACTATTTCCAGGAGCAAAAATTAAGAATCCATGTAATAATCAACCCAGGTTTACTCATAAATTCAATGGGTAGAATGCTAGGTGTCTGACACCTAAGGAGGTGGGAAGGAGAGANGGTAGTTCATCTATTTGACAATCTGACTTTGAAAGATTTTGATCACAGGGATGACATAAGTAGTTCTTCCATGAGGATAATGAAAGTAGTATTTTAGGAATAATATTGTCAGAAAAGTACATGATAGACAGGGGAGGCTAAAGGTAGAGGTGCCCAGGTGAAAGTTGCTACATTAGTTCAGGTATGAGACTGTAAGAGCCTGAATTGCATTGGTCAAGCTGAAAGCAGTAAGGAAAAAAAAAGGATGACACCAAGGTTAAATTTAAAGGATTTGGCAAATAGTAAGGATCCTTATATTAGGCTTGAGTGTGGATGCAGGTTACAAAGAGCAAGAAGAAAATAAAATAGAATAATGACTCTCATAGATTGTCAGCTGTCCTGCAGCCTGAAACTTTCAGAATGGCACCCATCAAGTAGGTGTAAGTACTTCTAGAAGAAGAAAATAAGAGCAAAACTGTTAAGAACAGAAGACCTGAAAAGAACACAGAATGTGCAAGGATTGATAGAAGTACAGAATGAAAGGATATTCTGTAAATACTAATGACTATACCAGCCAAGCCCGTTTGTACAAAATCTAAGCTACTTGGACTAAGCAACAGAAAAAGATATAGGAGAGAGAGGAAATAAGAAAAAATAAGCAAATGGCAAGCACCCAAGAAAACAAGCAAAACAAGTGTCAGAGGAGAATAGAGGCATTGGAAGTAACAAAAAGCTGTCACATTGACAAAAAAGAAAAATTAAATTAACAATGGAGATAGAGGTGCTAGTACAGCTCTGAAGTCTAACAGGACTACAAAATTCAGTGTTCCTCATTTAATCATCATTATAGTGACTATTTACAGGAGCAAAAATTAAGAATCCATGTAATAATCAATCCAGGTTTACTCATAAATTCAATGGGTAGAATGCTAGGTGTTTGACACCTAAGGAGGTGGGAAGGAGAGAAATTAAGTGAAAAGAGATTCAAGTCATATAAGTCATCTCCCAAGGCCCCTGCAGTCTATTTATAGGAATGCTCTTCCCTGGGATTTGCTGATAGCATCCAATTTACCTTCATTCAGTCCCTGCATTCGCC
The DNA here is from genome assembly GCA_006410935.1 of Redunca redunca. NCBI lineage: Eukaryota > Metazoa > Chordata > Mammalia > Artiodactyla > Bovidae > Redunca > Redunca redunca. The sequence goes on along the minus strand of SJYQ01000329.1, from coordinate 407,897 downwards.
TCCCCAGCCTCACTAGCTAAATGAACCACTCAATCAACTCAGTCACTCTTTAACTCCCTAATGTGCTTCTATTTTCTTTATATAACTTACTGTTATCTGAAATTATATTGTGCCTTTCAAGTATTCTAAGTATTCTATTTTCTGCCTGGACTGAGGGCAAGCATATCATCTTGTTCATGACTGTATTATACAGCTTTGAAAAGGGCCTAAGTGTTTGCTGACCGAATGGATTAATGACATTTTCACATTGATGTTCTAATTCACACAGACCTAGGTTGAAATTCTAGGTCTGCGTGTATTAGCAATTTCCATCTCCAGATTTGTAGTGGAAATGTGTTTTCTTTCTCCCCAGCACATTTTGGAGAACCTCCCATCCCTAATCAGAATCCAAGTGGCCCAGGAGACTGGACCCATCTTCCAGCTCCCAGGCAGCAATAAACACAGGATGGACTGCTCAGAGAACCCAATTACCCTGGCCTCGATGGTTTGTCCATGGATTGGCATGGAATCTAAATTAAGTCAGTTCATACTCATTCCCAGGGCTTTTTCTGGAATTATCCGGTACATATACTCTCTGGGATCTCTTGCAATTAAAATAAGCTTGGAGCCACCAGCAACCCTTTATGTTACTGCATGGAAGCAGCTACCAGAAAATAAATCCCACATGGAGGGAAATCCACGAGATGCGGAAAAAGAGACAAATTTCTGACGACGTGGTTTGAATCCCTGGATTTAATGATGCTCACAGCTTTCCAAGAATGTGAGACAATCAAAACCTCTGTTTAAGATAATTTGAGCTGGATTTCTCTCACTTGCAATAGAAAGTCCTCACTGATGAAAATTGTGAGAATTTGGGAAAGTCTCAATTTCATTATTGGAAAAGCAGGGATAATAACACCTATGGGTGCTGGAGAAAAATCAGTAGTAGTTTAAATTATAAAAATTAAAATAAAATACTTCACACAGAGTAGATACTCAGTAAATGGTAAAAAGTGGCACCTGAATTGTTTATAAAAATATACTAGTAAGAGCAACAGCAGCAGAGTTCACAGTCTGTGGGACATAATTGCTAGTATTCAGAATAAGCAATAGAAAGACATTTTAATGTCAGATCTGTCCATAAGAGAGAGGTCTTATGTGAGGCACATTTGGACATAAAATGTAAAACAACAGAAGAGAGAAGATAGATTCGAGACAGATATGGACAGGAGGGAAAAATAAAACAGTAAAGCAAATTAGGTCAGCAAGTTAGGGATAGGAGATGATAGAGAAGTGAGGTTGGAAATACTAGAGACGAAAAATACATACACAGGTGGGTAGGGACAGCTGAGACGGTATTGTCATTATATGCACTCATCCTGTCACAGAGACGCTGAGCTGATTCACTACAACAAAAGACACATCTTTGAAATGTCAGAAACTTTGCCTAATGTAGTATATTTAGAATCAACTTACCCCAATCAATCAAAGCTAGATACAGACATCTTCTTGAAATATGTACTGTTTTCTTTCTCAAGCAAAAAACAAAGCTTTAAACAATCTTCCTCACTCTGAAAGAGAAAACGAATATCTGTACATGACTTGAGAAGAGATAGTCCTGGAACCAGCTGGATCAAGCAGTGTGCAATCCTCTACACTGCTGCTGCTGCTGCTGCTAAGTCACTTCAGTCGTGTCTGACTCTGTGCGACCCCATAAACGGCAGCCCACCAGACTCCCCCATCCCTGGGATCCTCCAGGCAAGAACACTGGAGTGGGTTGCCATTTCCTTCTCCAATGCATGAAAGTAAAAAGTGAAAGTGAAGTCACTCAGTCGTGTCCGACTTTGCGACCCCATGGACTGCAGCCTACCAGGCTCCTCCATCCATGGGATTTTCCAGGAAAGAGTACTGGAGTGGGTTGCCATTGCCTTCTCCAATCCTCTACACTATTTAACATCAAAAGTGCAGCTGGTCACAGTAGCTGTAATTCTTTAATCAACCAATCATTGAGCATTACTGTATCAAGCAATTATGCAAGCAGTTCCCAGTGAGAAGATTAATTTATTTCCCTATCACAGGTTCAAAGTTAAATGAAAATAAATATAAATGTACATATGAACAAAAAGAAGAAATGTCACTCAGTCGTGTCTGACTCTTTGTGACCCCATGAACTACACAGTCCATGGAATACTGGAGTGAGTGGCCGTTCCCTTCTCCAGGGGATCTTCCCAACCCAGGGGCTGAACGCAGGTTTCCCACATGGCAGGCCAATTCTTTACCATCTGAGCCACCAGGGAAGTCCATATATGAGCAAATATGATTTATTTATCCACAAGTACTATCTGATGTGGAGAAGGAAATGGAAACCTACTTCAGTATTCTTGCCTAGAGAATCCTCTGGACAGAGGAGCCTGGTGAGCTGCTGTCCATGGAGCTGCACAGAGTCGGACACAACTGAAGTGACTTAGCAGCAGCAGCAGCAGCAGCATTGTCTGATAAGTAATTTGATAAGAAACATCAGAGAAGACTAACAACAGCAGCTTATGAGAGACTTCAAAAAACTTTGTGCCAAAGAAATATAGAGAGTTTTCCAGTGAATGTAGATTAAAGTCAAAACCTCACTCATCCTCTAAAATCTAATCTAAATGTCACTTCCTCCAAGAGGCCTTTTTGGTACCATACCTTCCCCTAAAAGAGCTGATTCCTTTTTCAACCATGTCTTACCCATAACCCTGTTAGGACATTCTTCACTATAAAGTACTCTTTCTTTACTTTTGTTTTCCCATTCACCTCCATTAACTCAGTCCCCAAACTGTGACCTCCTTAAAAGCACATCCTTGTAGACCTAGAACTTAATACAAAACCAGCACCAGGCAGGTGAACAATAAGAGAATGACAACTAAATGAATGAGCACGGCAAACCTGAACTGCTTTACATTGCTACTCAAAGGAATCTGTTTTGGCAAACCTTATCATCATCCTGACAGCTGCCCATGAATTAAGATCACATGAGTTTAAAAGGATGAGTGAGTTGATTGTTTTAGCATTTGCTAATCTCAAAATTTCTAATAACTTAGAAAATACCATCATCTAGGAGCTTCAAAGATATTTACTCCTTATTACTTACACATACAAGCTAACTCATGGATGAATGAATGAAAAATATTCTTGTGTCTTTATCATCTTTTCATATCTTTAGTGGAAGTTAATTTCAGACCTGTATGCTTAGCTGAAGACAGCAAAGCTATTATACTGCTATAATATTGAAGAATTCACTCCTAAAATGCAAGTTTACTGTCTGTTAATATTCTCAGCATTTTCCTATTCTCCACTGTTACCTCATTGAGTCAACCAAAGGGTCAGAGTGTTTTCAAAAATATGAAATGCTATTAAGATTCATCTAAAGGACTAACCTAAGAGTTCTAAGTTCATTACAATATTATAAAGGCAATTCCTGTGATATTGCATATACTGAGAATTCAGAGTCAAATGTTACAGACAATTTAAAGGGAAAATGTGACCCAAGGTTAACACGCAGAATTGTTAATGTAGAATAATGAGTGGTTAAGAGCACACACTCAAAGCTAGTGTGTCTGAGCTTGAATCTACCACTTATAGCTATGGAATTTAAACAAGTTATTTCATCCCTCTAAACATCTTTATCATCTGTTAAATGAAAATGCCAATAATAATGCCTACCTACAGATTAGATATTCCATGTGAAATAAAACTCTCATTACATTTTTAGCTATTATTATTATTATTGCCCTATGATTATGAAGATATTTTAGGCCACAGGCTTAACTGAGTCTCTCTAAAGCTTCCTGACATACATAGTGAAATAAGAATGACACCTCTTTCCCACAATAAGGCAAAGTGGTTGTCTGAGGAGGCTTTACAAGAATCTGAGAAAAGAAGAAAAGTGAAAGATGGGGAGAAAGGGAAAGATATGCCCAGCTGAATTCAGCAATGTTCCAGAGAATAGCAAGGAGAGATAAGAAAGGATTGCATTATTCTTAAGTGAACAATACAAAGAAATAGAGGAAAACAATAGAATGGGAAAGACCAGAGATCTCTTCAAGAAAATTGGAGATGTCAAGGGAACATTTTATGCAAGGGTGGGCACGATAAAGGAGAAAAGGTAAGGACCTAACAGAAATAGAAGATATTTAGCAGAGGTGGCAAGGATACACAGGACTATACAAAAAGAGGTCTCAATGACCTGGATAACCATGATGGTATAGTCACACAACGAGAGCCAGACGTCTTGGAGTGTGAAGTTAAATGGGCCTTAGGAAGCATTACTATGATTTGTTCATAGTGGAGGTGATGAATTCCAACTGAGCTATTTCAAATCCTAAAAGATGATGCTGTTAAAGTGCTACACTCAATATCAGGAAATTAGGGGAAATCAGCAGTGGTCACAAGACTGGAAAATGTCAGTTTTCATTCCAATCCCAAAGAAGGGCAATATCCAAGAATGTTCAAACTAACTTACAGCTGAGCAATTTCACATGCTAGCAAGGTAATGCTTAAAATCCTTCAAGCTAGGTTTCAGCAGCATGTGAACCAAGAACTTCCAGGTGTAGGAAGGTGAAATAAGGTAATGCTTAAAATCCTTCAAGCTAGGTTTCAGCAGCATGTGACCCATGGATTTAGGAAAGAAAGAGGAACCAGAGATCAAATGGCCAACATTCATTGGACCATGGAGAAGACAAAGGAGAAAAAAAAAAAAAAANTCATTGGACCATGGAGAAGACAAAGGAGAAAAAAAAAATATATATATATATATATATATATGTATATATATATACACATTTCTGCTTCATTGCCTATGCTAAAGCCTTTGGCTGTGTGGATCACAACAAACTCTGGAAAATTCTTAAAAGATATGGGAATACCAGACTATTTGTCTCCTGAGAAACCTGTATGCAAGTCAAGAAGCAACAGTCCTGGACATGGAACAACAGACTGGTTCAGAATTGGGAGAGGAGTGTGTCAAGGCTGTATATTGTCACGCTGCTTTATTTAACTTATATGCAAAATACATCATGTGAAATGCCAGCTGGATGAAGCATAAGCTGGGATCGAGACTGTTGGGAGAAATAACAGCCTCAGATATGCAGATGATACCACTCTAATGGCAGAAAGGGAAGAGGAACTAAAGAGCCTCTTGATGAGAGTGAAAGAGAAGAATGAAAAAGCTGGCTTAAAGCTCAGCATTAAAAAAGATAAGATCATGGCATCTGATCCCATCACTTCATGACACATAGTAGGGGGGAAAGTGGAAACAGTGACAAATTTTATTTTCTTGAGCTCCAAAATCACTGTGAATGGTGACTGCAGAGATAATATTAAAAGATGCTTGCTTCTTGGAAGAAAAGCTATGACCAACTTAGCATATTAAAAATCAAAGATACCACTTTGTCAACAAAGGTATGATAGAGCTATGGTTTTTCCAGTAGTCATGTGCAGATATGAGAGTTGGAACATCAAGAAGGCTGAGTGTCGAAGAAGTGAGGTTTTCAAATTGTGGTGCTGGAGAAAACTCTTGAGAGTCTCTTGGACTGCAAGGAGATTGAACCAGGCAATCCTAAAGGAAATCTACCCTAAATATTCACTGGAGCTGAATACTCCAATACTTTGACCACCTGATGCAAATAGCAAATTCATTGGAAAAGACCCTGATGCTGGGAAAGATTGAAGGCAGAAGGAGAAGGGGACAACAGAGGATGAAATGGATGAATAGCATCACTGACTCAATGGACATGAGTTTGAACAAAATCCAGGAGATAGCGAAGGACAGGGAAGCCTGCCATGCTCTAGTTCACGGAGGTGCAAAGAGTCAGACACTGCTTAGTGACTGAATAGCAAACAGCAACTCCTTCACACTCAGCAAACTCCGTGCTAATAAAGTAGATACATAACTCCTGAGTCAATAAGAATAAATGATTTGGAATTGGACAATATTGATCTTTGAAAGGACACTGCCATCTATACAGAGAAGGAAAAAAAGAAGTTTTCCNACAATATTGATCTTTGAAAGGACACTGCCATCTATACAGAGAAGGAAAAAAAGTTTTCCAGAAGGCTGGAGAACCATCTGGTAAATTGTTCTTCATCACAGAAATGCAGAACACAACACTGAGAGATGCTCACTCCAAACATTGCCCTAAAACTTACTTCCTGATTGATTTATTTTAATTGAAGGATAATGGCTTACAATACTGTGTAGATTCCTGCTGTAGAACAAAGCAAATCAATCCAAACTGTGTGTGTGTGTGTGTGTGTATATATATATATACCTCCCTGAGTCTCCCTCCCACTCACCACCATCCCGCCCTTCTAGATCATCGCAGAGCAGCAGGCTGGACTCTCTCTGGTATAGAGCAGCTCCCCACTAGTTACCTATTTTACACATGGTGGTGTTTATATGGGGCTGCCCTGCTGGCTCAGCAGTAAAGATTCACCTGCCATTCAGGAGACACAGTTTTCATCCATGGGTCGAGAAGATCCTCTAGAGAGGAAATGGCAATCCACTTCAGTATTCTTACCTGGGAAATCCCATGGACAGAGAGATATGTCTGACTTTTTGAGACCCTATGGAAAGCAGCATGCCAGGCCTCCCTGTCCTTCATCATCTCCTGGAGTTTGCCAAGTTCATGTCCACTGAATTGGAGATGCTACCCAAACACATCATTTTCTTCTACCCTCTTCTCCTCCTGCCCTCAATCTTTCCCAGCATCAGGATCTTTTCCAATGAGTCGGCTCTTCGCATCAGGCGGTCAAAGTATTGAAACTTCAGCTTTAGCATCATTCCTTTCAATGAGTATTCAGGGTTTGATTTCCTTTAGGATTGATTGGTTTGATCTCCTTGCTGTCCATGAGACTCTCAAGAGTCTTCTCCAGCACAAGTTGAAAGTATCAATTCTTCGGCACTCAGCCTTCTTTATGGTCCAACTCTCACATCCATACATGACTACTGGAAAAACCATAACTTTGACTATATGGACCTTTGCTTGGCAAAGTGATATCTTTGCTTTTTAATCCACTGTCTGTTTTTGTCATAGCCTTCCTTCCAAGAAGCAAGACTCTTCTAATTTCATGGCTGCAGTCACTATTCACAGTGATTTGGGAACCAAAGAAGAAAAAATCTGCCACTGCTTCCACTTTTCCCCCTTCTATTTGCCATGAAGTGATGGGACCAGATGTCATCATCTTAGCTTTTCTAATGTTGAAGTTTAAACCAGCTTTTTTACTCTCCTCCTGAATACTCATCACAAGGTTCTTTAGTTCCTCTTCACTTTCTGCCATTAGAGTAGTATCGTCTGCATATCTGAGGTTGTTGATATTTCTCCCAGCAGTCTTGATTCCAGCTTGTGATTCATCTGGTTGGGCATTTCGCATGATGTACTCTGCATATAAGTTAAATAAGCAGGGTGACAATATGCATACAGCTTTGTCATACTCCTTCCCCACTTTTGAACCAGTCAGTTGTTCCATGTAAGGTTCTAACAGTCTACAGCTTAGGGAAACTTAGCAACTAAACAACAACTGGTGGCCCAGTGGTGAAGAATCTGCCTGCCAATGCAGGAGACACGAGAGATGTTAATTCGACCCCTGAATCAGGAAGATCCCCTGGGTAAGAAATGGCAACTCACTCCAGCACTCTCACCTGGTCAGGGAAGCCAGGCAGGATACAGTCCATGGGGTCACAAAGAGTCGGATGGGAGTGCATATGTGTTAATGCTACTTTCTCAATTCCTTCCTTGCTCTCCTTGCCCCATTGTGTCCACAGGTTAGTTCTCAAGGTCTGTGTCACCATTCCTCCTCTGCAAATAGGTTCATCAATACCATTTTCCTATGTTCCATATATACCTGTTAGTATATGATATTTGTTTTGCTCTTTTTGATTTTCTTTACTCTGTATAACAAATTCTAGGTTCATACACCTCCTTACAAATGACTCAAGTTTGTTCCTTTTATGGCTGGGTAATATCCCATTGTATATATGTACCACAACTTCTTTATCAGTTTATCTATTGATGGGCATCTAGGTTGCTTCCATGTCCCGGCTATTATAAACAGTGCTGCAATGAACATTGGGGTACATGTGTCTTTTCGAATTGTGATTTTCTCAGAGTATGTGACAAGTAGTGGGGATTAATGGGTCATATGGCAGTTTTATTTCTAGTTTTTAAAGGAATCTCCACACAGTTCACTACAGTGGCTGTATAAATGTATATTCCCACTAACAGTGCAAGAGTGTTCCGTTTTCTCCATATCCTCTCCAGCATCTGTATTTGTAGGTATTTGACGATGGCCATTCTGATTGGCATGAGGAGACACCTCACTGCAGGTCTGATTTTCATTTCTCTATTAATAAGTGGTGTTGAAAATCTTTTCATGTGTTTATTGGCCATCTGGGTGTCTTCTTTGGACAAATTTCTGTTTTAGGTCTTCTGCCCACTTTTTCTTTGGGTTGTTTATTTTTCTGGTATTGAGCTACATGAGCTACTTGTATATTTTGGGGATTAGTTCTTTGTCCATTGTTTCCTTTGCTATTATTTTCTCCCATTCTGATGGTTGTCTTCTTACCTTCCTTATAGTTTCCTTCACTGTGCAAAAGCTATCAGCAGATGAATGGATAAAGAAGTTGTGGTACATACACACAATGGAATATTACTCAGCTATAAAAAGGAACACATTTGAGTCAGTTCTAATGAGGTGGATGAACCCAGAGCTTATTACACATGGTGAAGTAAATCAGAAAGAGAAAGACAAATATCATATATTAACACATACATATGGAATCTATAAAGATAGTCCAGATGATCCCACATGCAGGGCAGCAAAGGAGACCCAGACATAAAGAGCAGACTTTTGGACCTGGTGGGAGAAGGAGAGGATGTGACGACTTGAAAGAGGAGCACTGAAACGTATACATTACCATATGTAAAGTAGATGACCAGTGAAAGTTTGATATATGACACAGGGCACCCAAAGCCAATGCTCTGCAATAATCTGGAGGGATGGGGTGGCGAGGGAGGTGGGAGGGGGTTCAGGATGGAGAGGACACATGTGTGCCTATGATGGATTCATACTGATGTGTGGCAAAAACCATCACAATATTGTGAAGTGATTATCCTTCAATTACATAATTTTTTTAAAAAAAGAAAATAATTCCTTAATCATATGGTGACTTTATTAAAACCATAGTGTCTAGCTCTTGTAAACAATTTAGAAGTACCCATGAAGATTACATAAATAAACACAAGTTACAGCAGGCAGAGGAGAGATAATAAATCAAATCTGACCAGCACAGCTAGATCCTAAAAGCCAATTTGGTTACCCTTTGAACATTTTGCCAATTTCCATGTGTGAGATAACATGCTACATTGTGTGAATTTAAGTGTTACATTTAATTGCTTGATCTGCCTGTCTTATGTTAGTCAGTGGAGAAATATTTATTGCGCTCCACACAGATGAGTAAGTTTAGAAACCATGTTAGCAGGAAGCCATCCAAGGGTGGAATAAATGCTAAGCCTCTAAAGACTCCTCTCTCTTCTCTTAAAACTCCTGGGAGAGAGGAAAAAGCTTGTGTTTTTCTGTATGTGCCTTGTCCAGTGTTCACCCTCAAATTACACTAGACTAAAATAAAGAAAGCCTTAAAATAGAGCTATCCTTCAAAACTAAAATTAATTAATATGTTGCAGTTCATAGAGCACTTCTTTCATAAGTGAGGAAAGCTAGTTTCAGTAAGGATAAGCACTGCAGGTACTAAAACATGGAACCTGACTCTTAAAGCACTTTATTGCCTGGAGTGTAATTAGGCAGGTTCAGACTTCATTTGCCACTCAACTGCTCTTTTGCAGCATGCAGACCCACCAGTTGTCCTGAAAGACGTGATTCTCGTTCTTGGATATTGTAGCCCTCTAGAAAATGTACCAAAAAGTCTCTGAAAGCAACTAAAGTGATTCTTTCCTTTGAACTGACTTTCAGATCATCCTTTCTCATAAATTTTTCCCAGTCATTCACACTTTACATAATAATAGTGATTCAATTCCTCATTCACCTACTCTCTGGTAACTTCCATATTTAAGCATGAATATAACTGAATCTTTTTATGGTATTTTTGTTAAATATTTGTATGTAAAGTCAGAGGTACACTCTGCTATATCTCCAATGATAGCTTCTTAATGACTGAAGTATTTCAGGCATTTAATTCAGTGTTATGCACAGTCTGAGTGCTCACCAAATACATGCCACGCTTTTATTCTAATAAGCTGCCCGTTGAGCCACAAGGGAAGCAAAGTTCATCACCTCATCACAAAGCAAACGTAAAGAAAGCTGCAAGTTTACGATATTTGGCTTTGACTTTTATATATATAAGTCCTAGTTTTATTGTAACTCTAGGATACTGTATCATGGACCTCATTAACAAGGGTCCCCTGATGTAATAAACCTGAAATAAACTATCTGGCTTACTCCCAGTTCTATCACTTGTTACTTTTAATACTTGAGGCTAGTCAATCTACTCTTAGACTCAGTTATCCCATCTTTGAAATGGAAATTATTGGGGAGAACACTTACCACCATCCACTCATTCCAGATATTATCTTCCAGGAGGAATTCTTTCATTGGAATAATATACCCAGCCAATGGCTGCACCATCCATGCCCCCTCCTTCATCAGGCCTGACCTCCTTCTAGGAGAAAAGGAGTATTTTACCTGACTTGTGAGTTTGGTAACATAGTAGCTCATCCTTTTTTCTTCCCTTTCTCTTTGGAATCTTCCTGCCTTTGTATTATTTATTACCCCCGTAAAATCTCAATAGGGAAAATATTACAACACAAGCTCGTCTTATGATATTATATTTGGTAGAACATAAAACATTTTTATGTGTGAGGAGTTAGTATTTGATTTTAATAATTCTATCATTTATTTCATAGTAAGTTTTTAAAGGAAGATTGATTTACTCATTCAATCAGATGACTGCTTTTGCTAAATCTACTAAAGAATAAACTTAAGTGAATATTTGTAACTATGCTTGAAATAAAACATCTTCCATCTAACAGATTCAGTTATACATGGTTTATTTAGTAATATTTTAAACTTCTAAATAGCTGAAAGAAAATGCTGGATATAGTCTAAGAGTTTAGAGATACGGTTTAGATTCAGGGAGTCATCAGAATATTGGCTGCGAAGATTTTTAAAATTTAGTACTTTCATCGTAACTTTACCTCTGTGAACTCTAATGATTCTTAAACATGATCTTGTAACTCTGAAAAAACAAAAACTTGAAATGAGCACACCAGATAACTCCGCATGCTTTTCACCCAAGAACTGCAGTCTTCTACTGGCCATAAGATCCTTCCACAGCCTAAAGTGACAACAGGTAGATTATTATGACTTTCATTCATTGTCCTAAGTAATGTTGAACAAGACAGATATACCCCACATTTTCACAGAGGTCACATTTGAAACAAGAGCATGGCTACACAGTTAAACCACTTTTCAGTAATTCATAAGCCATCCTTGACATTCATCTTATAAAGCTGATCAGTTCAGTTCAGTCTCTCAGTCATGTCCAACTCTTTGCGACCCCATGAATTGCAGCACGCCAGGCCTCTCTGACCATCACCAGCTCCCAGAGTTCACTAAAACTCATCCATCGAGTTGGTGATGCCATCCAGCCATCTCATCCTCTGTCGTTCCCTTCTCCTCCTGCCCTCAATCCCTCCCAACATCAGAGTCTTTTCCAATGAGTCAACTCTTCGCATGAGGTGGCCAAAGTATTGGAGTTTCAGCTTTAGTATCAGTCCTTCCAAAGAACACCCAGGACTGATCTCCTTCAGAATGGACTGGTTGGATCTCTTTGCAGTCCAAGGGACTCTCAAGAGTCTTCTCCAACACCACAGTTCAAAAGCATCAATTCTTTGGTGCTCAGCTTTCTTCACAGTCCAACTCTCACATCCATACCTGACCACTGGAAAACCATAGCCCTGACTAGATGCACCTTTGTTGGCAAAGTTATATCTCTGCTTTTTAATATGCTATTTAGGTTGGTCATAACTTTCCTTCCAAGGAATAAGCATCTTTTAATTTCATGGCTACAGTCACCATCTGCAGTGATTTTGGAGACCAAAAAAAATAAAATCTGACACTGTTTCCACTGTTTCCCCATCTATTTCCCATGAAGTGATGGGACCAGATGCCATGATCTTCATTTTCTGAATGTTGAGCTTTAAACCAACTTTCTCACTCTCCTCTTTCATTTTCATCAAGAAGCTTTTTAGTTCCTCTTCACTTTCTTCCATAAGGGTGGTGTCATCTGCATATCTGAAGTTATTGATATTTCTCCCAGCAATCTTGATTCCACCTTGTGCTTCTTCCATCCCAGTGTTTCTCATGATGTACTCTGCATAGAAGTTAAATAAGCAGGGTGACAATATACAGCCTTGACGTACTCCTTTTCATATTTGGAACCAGTCTGTTGTTCCATGTCCAGTTCTAACTGTTGCTTCCTGACCTGCATATAGGTTTCTCAAGAAGCAGGTCAGGTGGTCTGGTATTCCCATCTCTTTCAGAATTTTCCACAGTTTATTATGATCCACACAGCCAAAGGCTTTGGCATAGTCAATAAAGCAGAAATAGATGTTTTTCTGAAACTCTCTTGCTTTTTCCATGATCCAGCAGATGTTGGCAATTTGATCTCTGGTTCCTCTGACTTTTCGAAAATCAGCTTGAACTTCTGGAAGTTCACAGTTCACATATTGCTGAAGCCTGGCTTGGAGAATTTTGAGCATTACTTTACTAGCATGTGAGATGAGTGCAATTGTGTGGTAGTTTGAGCATTCTTTGGCATTGCCTTTCTTTGGGATTGGAATGAAAACTGACCTTTTCCAGTCCTGTGGCCACTGCTGAGTTTTCCAAATTTGCTGGCACATTGAGTGCAGCACTTTCACAGCATCATCTTTCAGGATTTGAAACAGCTCAACTGGAATTCCATCACCTCCACTAGCTTTGTTCGTAGTAATGCTTTCTAAGGCCCACTTGACTTCACATTCCAGGATGTCTGGCTCTAGATGAGTGATCACACCATCATGATTATCTGGGTCATGAAGATCTTTTTTGTACAGTTCTTTTGTGTATTCTTGCCATCTCTTCTTAATATCTTCTGCTTCTGTTCTGTCCTTTATCGAGTCATTGGTTAATGAAGAAGGAAACATTTCACTCCATTATGTATCAAAGCCTCATATATTTCTGCTAGAATCAGATAGGTTAATGCCAGTTATATCCCATGGACTTTCCAGGTGGCTCAGTGGTAAAGAATCCATCATCTCAATGCAGGAGCTGCAAGAGATGCTGGTTTGATCTCTGAGTTGGGAAGATCCCCTAGAGGAGGAAATGGCAACCCTCTCCAGTATTCTTGTTGCTGGATAATCCATGAACAGAGGAGCCTGGCAGGCTGCATTCCATGGAGTTGCAAAGAGCTGGACATGACTGAGCACACTCACACACACACATATGCTAGGGTTCATATTCCTAAAGAGAGACTTTCTACAGCATTTGCCTTGATCTGGTCATATCCCAATTCTAGGTTGCTATTACAATAAGGGAGATTTCTAAGGATAAAAATGATGTATATAAAGACTTTAGTCTTAACTTTTGTAGATAGCAGTGCAGAGCTTATTTGTCCTGTGTGTCCCACTCTATGTACCAAAGAGCCATTCACACCATAGACAGTCAATAAATGCCAAATTAAAAAGTTAATACATAAAAGATAAAGCAAATTATAGCCAATAGGATTGGTTCCATAAAGTTTAAATTATTCCTAACAGATACCATTATCAAAGAGACATATCAACACTTTAAGATTACTAGACTGAACTTCTTTAAAACATATCCTTGCTCACATATAACATAACTCTTTATCTAAAAGTGTGCTGAAAGTGTTAGTCAATCAGTCATGTCTGACTCTTCATAGTCCCCTGGACTGTAGCCTGCCAGGCTTCATATCCTTGGAATTCTCCAGACAAATACACTAAATATACAAATTCTCCAGGCCATTTCCTGTCCCAGGAGATCTTTCCAACCCAGGTATCGATCCCAGGAATCTGTGTCGCAGGCAGAGTCTTGACCTTCTGAGTTACCACGGAAGCCCTAAAATTGTGTTGAGTGGGGCCAAATCAGTCATGCTCCATCTCTCAGCACTCTATTTGTGAGAACAATTGAACTAATTCCGAATACAGCAATATAATTTCTTTTGTTCAGTTGCTGGCTGGCTCTGCCTCTTAATAGCTGTGGGACTTTACACAAGCAATGAACGTCTCTGTGCCCTGATTCTACATCTGCAAAGTGAGAATGATAATAGCATCTACTGTATAGTGTTGTTGTATTAAATTAATTACTCTATGGAAATTCCTTACAAGAGTACCTCACACATAGCAAGCATTATATGTGTTAGTTGTTATTGCTGTTGCTATATTGTTGTTGCCATTTTAGAAACTCAGTACCTCGTGTCCATAACCCCATAATCCACACAGGGCTTGAAGGATGAGATTATGGCCAGCCAGAATCTCTTCCTCAGGAGCTCTGTGTTGTGAAACAGAATCAACACCATAGACGTGTCCCTACAGAAGTTAGAAGAGCTGAGATGCAGATAGTGAGGGCTGCAGGCTGGGCAATAACTGCTCTATGAGCCTGTCAATGTCCTCTAGTCAAAGACCATCAGCAACACATCTGCAGTTCTATGAACTGGATTTACTGACTCACTGCAAGCAGGAGTTCTATAACACTAGGAATCACGGGACATTTTGGTAAGGATATTAGAAATAATTTGTTATAGGATTGGGGCTTATTTTAGGTGATTTTGAGGAGCATTCAAGAAAAACAGGTATCTTCCCTGCGTTGGATACTATCTGGAAGAGGAGCGATTCTCTGATTCGATATCTTAATTTGTATCTAGACAAGAACATTGCTACCGCTGCTGCTAAGTCGCTTCAGTCGTGTCCAACTCTGTGCGACCCCATAGACGGCAGCCAACTTGGCTCCTCTGTCCCTGGGATTCTCCAGGCAAGAACCCTGGAGTGGGTTGCCATTTCCTTCTCCAATCCATAAAAGTGAAAAGTGAAGGTGAAGTCATTCAGTTGTGCCTGACTCTTAGCGACCCCATGGACTGCAGCCTACCAGGCTCCTCCATCCATGGGATTTTCCAGGCAAGAGTACCGGAGTGGATTGCCATTGCCTTCTCCAGGAGAACAATGAGATCAAGTTAAAACTAAAATTGTTAAAGAAGCAGTAAGTACTCACTATTAGCCAAGAAAGGGGGATGTTTGTTCATTTTTGTGGTTTGAACAATGCTTTTACCTCTGTCTGTTCAAACGTGATCATGAAGTGGTCTTATTTTTTGATCTACAGTGGCAAAGGAGTCTTTTCTGAGGTTGGTGTTGTATGAGAGTTACTTATATTGGACAGGAGAATGCCACAGATTCACTGAGAAGGCCAGGCCAGCTCCCAGGTAATAGCGGCTGCTTTTCTCTTTCTCAGACTAGGTAAGAATGTTTTGCTTTAAGGGCAAAACTTGTAAAGTATTATTATATTATTTACATAGATTGACAGGTTTATAATTCATAGTTCTTTTATGTTCGTTGTATAACTTGAGTCTCTCAGAACAATTCCGGGAGAAGGTAAGCCATAGGGCCTCCACATCGTGTAACACTAGAGGGCCCATTTACACTGTGTTGCACACTGGCACCTCCCCAGCGGGAAGAGTGTCCCCTGGAGTTGTACAACAAGGTTTCCCTGGCAGGGCAGACATTTCTATCCCTTTTTACAACTGGGAAAATTAAGAAACTTCCTGTGTGTTCCTTAGTTCCCAATAAACTTTAGAGATCTCTCTGGCAACCTGTTCAGCTGCTGCTGCTGGATCCCTGCTTCAGTCATAGTTTCTGATTACACAAGCCTGTGCTGTTATGACCTAACTATATTGGCTACTATAATAAGAAACATTCTGCCTTCTTCCACAATTTTGTCTGTGTCTGCCCAAAAAGAGGACGCTAAAAAGGGTACTAAATTTACAATCTCTTTCATAGTCACTGCCTAAAGCAAAAAAAAAAAAGAAGTGTGTATGCATTGTCTAAAAAATATACCTTAGTATATTTTGCGTACAAGATAAGAATGACAGATGGAGAAAATGATTTTGAGTTCTGAAGTCATTTTGAAAAACAAAATATCCTATTAAATTCAGAGGCTAAAAATTTTAAATGCAAACGGAGCTACTAGTAACATGGCTTTCCACTCTTGGAAACCTGCCGAGTAAAACGTCAAAAGCAAACGGAATCTCCCATGAAGTGTCCATTAATAGTTAAGTTTTGGTCCATCATTGTCTTTTTGTAGCTGGGAAATTCCCTCTTGCTACTAAATTCCTCTCCTGGGACATCATATAATGTGAAACTGAAAATGGAATACTCTAGCAGTTCCTGGAAAGAATGGGAGCTTTAATTCAAATAGATTTGTGCAGGAATCAAGTCCCTGTAATTTAAAACCTCTGTTGACTTTGGGTAGTTGCTTTACCTCTCTTTATTAAATTACCATCCATGCTTCTTTTGCCTAGTATCCAAGTGTGCTCTGGACTTCACTATCAGAACATGTATCACACTCTACTGTAATTGTCTGCTCCGGTTCTCTCTCCCTTAGAATACTAAAAGTATTTTAAGGACAGAGATCATATGTCTTTGGTTATCCTTGTAGCACCTACATTATGGCACATAATATTGGTTAAATTTATCTGTTGCCTTAGGGAGTTGGATTAGAGCTCTGAGGAATCAGGGAAAGCTTACCTCTCATTTACACGTGTGCTTGCTCAGTCGCTCAGTCGTGTCCAACTCTTTGTGACCACATGGACTGTAGCCCACCAGGCTCCTCTGTTCATGGGATTCTCCAGGCAAGGATACTGGAGTAGGTTGCCATGCCCTCCTCCAGGGGATCTTCCTGACCCAGGGATCGAACCCAGGTCTCCTGCACTGCAGGCAGATTCTTTCCTGCTGAGCCACCAGGGAAACCCATCTCATTTACATACGTTTCCTATAATTCTTGTGATTCTTTGTTATGGTAGTCCCAGGAAACCAATACATCCAAGTTCAACTTTCTAACACCTTTTATTTGGCGCTGATAATTGACTCACAGGAATTTGCAAAAATAATACGGAGAGGTCCCTCATATCCTTCACCCAGTTTGCCTCAATGGTTACCAGATGCATTTAGACCAAACAATAGAAAAAAACTAGAATATGAAATGTTTTTAAATCTTTTATCTGACTTTTAATAAGTGGTTTATTTTTCCACTTTTCTGTCTTGTTTCTAATTTAAGAGACTGAGAGATTTCAAGCATACTACTTTGAGCAACTATGTCCCTAAAATAGCACATACAGCATAAATAATTTTTATTCTCAGTAAATGGAAAAATGTCTTAATATGATTTTATAGAATTCTGAATAGATGAATTCAACATATACATATGATGCTTCTTTTTAGCCTAATTTCCATAAATATTCTCATTTTTTGTTTCTCATGTAGTTGATATAGTTTAGCATCAGTATTCTTTAGGTTTTCTGCCTTTAGCCATTCTTTATGGGCATTAATTAAACAGTATACATACCACTAAGACTCAAATGAAAGGACCCTGATGCTGAGAAATATTGAAGGCAAAAGGAGAGGGGGACAGCAGAGGATGAGATGGTTAGACAGCATCACCAACTCAGTGGACATGAATTTGAGGAAACTCTAGGAGACAGTGAAGGACAGAGAAGCCTGGTGTGCTGCAGTCCATGGGGTCGCAAAGAGTCAGACATGATGGAGCATACACACACACAAACACACACATACACACAAGAGACATAATATATATATGTATGTCCACATATATTATTTATTTTGTATTTAATCTATTAACTTTTTATTGATGTGTAACCATACATATATATGAAAAGCGCACATTGTATAACCTCAAAGAATTTTCATAACTGAGCATACCCATGTAAGTGGCACCAAGAGTCTAGGTCCTAGATCAAGAAACAATATTTCTATCACCCCAAAAGCCTCATCATGTCCCTTCTAGTCACTTTCTGAAAGCATAGGCTATTTTGCTTATTTTTGTACTTAACAGAAATTGACTCATAAAATGTATACTTTTCTGTGTTCAGCTTTTTTCATCTGATATTATATTTGTGATTCATCAATATTGTAGCCTATTCAATACCATTGCTGTTTCACATTCCATTGTGTTAAACATGCCACAAATTATCTACCCGTTCTACTGTTTATGGATATTTGGGTAATTTCCAGTTTGAAGCTATTATAAATAGCATTATGAAGATTCTAGTATAAGCTGTGATTAATCACTCAGACGTGTCTGACTGTTTGTGACCCCATGAACTATAGCCCAGCAGGCTCCTCTGTCCTTGTGGGTTTTCCAAGCAAGAGTACTGAAGTGGATTACCACGCCCTCCTCCAGGAGATCTACCCAAACACAGGTCTCCTGCATTACAGGCACACAGATTCTTTACTGTCTGAGCCACCAGGGAATATCAGTATACCTAGACAATAGAAGAGGAAAGAGTAGAGATCTCAAGAAAATTAGAGATACCAAGGGAACATTTCGTGCAAAGATAGGCTCAAAAAAGAACAGAAGTGGTATGGACTGAACAGAAGCAGAAGATATTAAGAAGAGGTGGCAAGAATACACAGAAGAACTATACAAAAAAGATTTTAGTGATCTGGATAACTATGATGGTGTGATCACTCACCTGGAGAAGACATCCTGGAGTGAGAAGTCAAGTGGGCCTTAGGAAGCATCATTATGAACGAAGCTAGTGCAGGTGATGGAATTCCAACTGAGCTATTTCAATTCCTGAAAAATGATGTTGTTAAAGTGCTGCTCTATATGGAAAACTCAGCAGTGGCCACAGGCCTGGTAAAAATCAGTTTTCATTGAATGCCAAAGAAGGGCAACGCCAAAGAATGTTTAAACTACTGCACGTGCATGCGTGCTAAGCCATTTCAATCGTGTCTGACTCTCTGCCACTCCATGAACTGTAGCCCACCAGGCTCCTCTGTCCACGGGATTCTCCTGGCAAGTGTTGCCATTTCCTTCTCAAGCTACTGCACAATTGCAGTCATTTTACATGCTAGTAATCAAAATTCTTCAAGCTAGGCTTCAATAGTATGCAAACCAAGAACTTCCAAAGTTCCAAGAACTTCCAAGCTGGATTTAGAAAAGGCAGAAGAACCGAGTCAAATTGCCAATATCTATTGGATCATAGAAAAATCTAGAGAATTCCAGAAAGACATCTATTTCTGCTTCATTGACTACACTAAAGCTTTTGACCAAGCAAACCAAAACAAACTGTGGAAAATTCTTAAAGAAGTGGGAATACCAGATGACCAGACCTGCCTCCTGAGAAACTTGTATTCAAGTCAAGAAGAAATAGAACCAGACATGGAACAAAAGACTAGTTCAAAATTGGGAAAGGAGTACATCAAGGTTGTATATTGTCACCCTGCTTATTTAACTTATATGCAGAGTACATCATGCAAAATGCCAGGCTGGATGAAGTATAAGCTGGAATTAAGATTGCAGAGAGAAATATCAATAACCTCAGATATGCGGATGACACCACCCTTATGGCAAAAAGCAAAGAGGAATTAAAGAGACTCTTGATGAGATAAAAGAGGAGAGTGAAAATGTTGGCTTAAAACTCAACATTCAGAAAACGGAGATCATGGCATCCAGTCCATCACTTCACAGCAAATAGACAGGGGAAAAGTGGAAACAGTGACAGACTATTTTCTTAGGCTCCAAAATCACTACAGATGGTGATTGCAGCCATAAAATTAAAAGACACTTGTTCCTTGGAAGCAAAGCGATGACAAACCTAGATAGCATATTAAAAAACAGAGACGTTACTTTGCCAACAAAGGTCCATATAGTCTATGGTCAAAGCTATGGTTTTTCTAGTAGTCATATATGGCTGTAAGAGTTGGATAGTAAAAAAGACAGAGTCGAAGAATTGATGCCTTCAAACTTGCTGCTAGAGAAGACTCTTGAGAATCCCTTGGACAGCAAGGAGATCAAACAAGTCAATCCTAAAGGAAATCAACCCTGAATATTCAGTGGAAGGACTGATGCTGAAGCTGAAACTCCAATACTTTGGCCACCTGATGCAAAGAGCCAACTCATTGGGAAAGTCCCTGATGCTGGGAAAGATTGAAGGCAGGGGAAGAAAGGGATGACAGAGGACGAGATGGTTGGATGGCATCACTGACTCAACGGACATGAGTCTGAGCAAACTCCAAGGAGATGGTGAAGGACAGGAAGCCTGGCTTGTGGCAGTCCATGGGGTCGCAAAGAGTTGGACACAACTGAGTGACTGAACAACATACCTAGACAAGGAATTGCTGAGGATATGAATATCTGTAACTTTAATAGATTCTGCCACAGGGTTTGAATAGTTGACTATACCAAATGACACTCCTATCAGCAATGTACAAGAGTTCCAATTGCTACAAAACCGCATCCACACTTGGTATATTCTGTCTTTATAATTTCAGTTATTCTTGTATTTGTGTAGTGTTATTTCATTGTGGTTTTAACTTGTAGTTCTCTAATAACTAATGATATAGAATACCTTTTCACATTCATTTGCTATTTACTGTTTAGATATCTCCTTTTGTAAAGTATCTATGTCTTCTTCTTAATTTTCTATTGGATTATTGGTCCTTTTAAATTTTTAAATTTTGAACCATGTGACTATAATACTATTTTTTAATTTAAAAGAAATGCAATTAAAATATAAATTTTATCGACTTCTATGCTGCATGTTATCTTCTTCTTAAGAGATTAATAATATACTAGTATTTCAGAAGCTCTAAAAAGTCTTAAACTTTTCACAACCACAGAACTGTTTGGAGAAATGCTGCTTCCATCCTTGTATAATCTTTAGTTTCATGGAATTAATCATTTCTTTTTTTCACTTTCCTATAGTTTTAAATCTCCTGCTCAAATTTTATCACATATTTCTTTAGATCTATCAAACATCTAGCAATATAACTACACATAAATACTCAACATTAATCATCTAAATACATAATTTTTATCAGTCTTTCTTCTTGGAATCTGCCATCTTGCTCCAGTGAAAGCAATTGCTCTCTAATCCTGCCACATATCTTTCACCTGGCATTTCCCTTCACATCCTTCTGGTCCTGTTTTCTGGGCCCCATGTCTTTCTTGTTTTGCTGTCATATTCTATTGGAGTACATCCTCTAGTAGTTTTCTTTTACTTTAAAGTAGATAGATGGAAAATAAATGTTTTTGCATCCTTATATATGTGAAATGTTTTTATTCTGCTCTTATACTTTATGAATAGTTTGACTACAGAATTCTAGATTGGAAGCTATTGTAATACAAAATTTGAAATTTCACTGCAGTGTTTTAGCATAAAAGCATTATCACTGAGAAATCAGATGCCATTCTAATATCCACCCATTT
Source organism: Redunca redunca (assembly GCA_006410935.1). Lineage (NCBI taxonomy): Eukaryota > Metazoa > Chordata > Mammalia > Artiodactyla > Bovidae > Redunca > Redunca redunca. The sequence goes on along the minus strand of SJYQ01000329.1, from coordinate 386,369 downwards.
GTTCTTGTTTCTTCCCTCTGAATTCTTAGAATCTTCTATTTACTCTCAGTGTCTTGATCTTTTTAATGATGTACTTCGATATGTCATTTCTTATTCACTGTGGGTGCTGTGTGTGTGTGTGTGTGTGCGCGTGCACGCGCGCTCAGCTGTGTTGGACTCTGTGACCCCATGGACTGTACCCTGCCAGGCTCCTCAGGCCAAGGGATTTCCCAGGCAAGAATACTCCAGTGGGCTGCCATTTCCTCCTCCTCTTCCCACCCCAGGCATCAAACTGGCGTCTCTTGAGTCTCCTGCACTGGCAGGTGGATTCTTTACCACTGCGGCCACCTTAGCTGGTAGACCCTTTCAATATGAAGACCTTTGACCTTTGATCCTGGCAAAAATTCTGGAGTTATTGTTTCGATAATTTCCTCCCTCCTTTTTGTTCTCTTTCTCCAGAGCTCTTAGTTTGTAAACTGGATGAATGAGTGAATGAATGAATAAGAAAAGTTTTCTAAGCACTTTTTGTAGCGAAAATCTTATTTAGAAATAAACCACATATTATCAGACCATAGCTTTAAAGCTAAGCAATTTAAGTTACCAGATTTCAAAACAATCTTTATTACAGCTTCCATTAATTGCAAAATGTAGCATTGCTACTCTCGTTTCGGGCAATAAAGAAATACAGGAAGCATTGAATTTCCCTAGGCAGAAATCCCTGATTCAACTCAAGCATTTCCTATTAATTACGTTTTAGAACTCATTAAATGCCTAGCACGAACTTGCTGTTGTGAACAATATCTGCAACATACGTTGCGAAACAGCCATTTCAGGTGTAGACTGATGTTTAAGGTAAAAAAAAAAAAGACGAAAAGATGCTTCCATCGTTTTTCGGTTGGCATTAAATACTGCGTTCTTCCCAGATCTATGAGAAAGAAATGTTTGCAGTCTCATCTGAGATCACAGGGAAGGAATCTCTCAAGGTTATTTTTCAATCTCTGGCTGTAATTATGGGTGTCAGGAGACAACATGGGTGAGGGGAAGAAAACTACGTTGCTAGTAGACTGGACCAGAGGAGAGTCTTCCAAGCGGGAGGGCCTGCGGACCAAGTGTGAGGCGGTAGAGGGGAAATTTCCTCACAGGAAACCCTTCCAAACCCTGGCTGGTCGGGGGCGCTGAGAGAAGACGCACTGAGCGCCCCGGGCTCCCTCCCACTCGCAGGCCGTCGCCGGTGCGCGCCGGCCCGGGACACGCGGTCGGAGCTCCCCGCGGTGGCGACCTCGGGCGGACGCGCGGGAAAGCCCCCGGCTCGGCGTCCGCCCGCTGACGTCACTGGAGCGTCTGAGGAGGCGGAGCTCCGAGCGGCGGGCCCAGAGGCTGCCGCGCCCTGGAGGGCCGGTCGGCGAGAGGGAGCCCGTCTCCGGAGCGCCCCGTCGCCTCGGCGTTAACCTGTCTCCAGAGAGTTCGCTCGGGCCCTGGAGAAGGAGCGTGGCGCGGGCCGCCTCGGGGATGAACGGCCTCGCGACCTAGTGCGCGGCCCCGCGCCGGGGCGGAGCTGCGGGCCCGGCGGGCACTTCCGGGAGCGGCCGGCGGCCGGAGGGCCGGCACGGCCCGCCGCCATGAGCGCGGAGGCCGTCTGCAGCGCCTTGCCCGCCATCCCGTACCACAAGCTGGCCGACCTGCGCTACCTGAGCCGCGGCGCGTCCGGCACCGTGTCGTCCGCCCGCCACGCCGACTGGCGCGTTCAGGTGGCCGTGAAGCACCTGCACATCCACAGCCCGCTGCTCGACAGGTAGGGCCGCGGCGCTGCCCCTCTCACTGGCTCTCACCCCGGGCACGCGGGCTCTGGAGCCCCGACGACCGTGACCGCTTCCCCTCGAAGCGGCCCTTCAAGGCTTGGGCTCACCTGGGGGAAACGGCCGGCTTCTCTGGAGATGCCGCAATCTCGCTTTTTCTCACTGCTTTATTTTTTTCCTAGGCTTCCTTTCTCCAGACACCAGAGCCAGCAATCACAGCCCAACTCTAAACGTCCTCCCTGTTGAAATTCAGTTGTGTTGGCTTCGTTTTTTTCTTTTGAAGTCTAACTCTAGGGTCGCATGCCCAATGGGTAGCTCTTAGCTCAACACAGATAGCTGTTGAGCGCTGAAAATATGGCTGTCTAAACTGATATGTGTTGTTAGTGGGAAATACACGCTAGATTTCTAGCACTTACTATCAAAACTTAATATCTCATGTATAATTTTATATGATATGTTTAGATGGTATCTTTTGATATGTTGTGATAAATATATTGGTCAAGTTCACTCTGCATATTTCTTTCTACCTTTTTTTTTAAGCGGCTGCATGAAAATTTCAAATTGTATATGTGGGTCACATGTTTTTATTGACCAGCACTGCTGTAGAATCTGGGACGTTTTGCTTTGGGCTTTTTGTGGTGGTTTTTGGTTTACTACATGTACTCAGAGAAGTTTAGACATCAAACTCAACTCAATTTAGTTTCTCCTCACTCTCACGGGAAAGGAAGTCTGTCTCTGGAGGAAACTTGTGTGATTTTTACTAACAGTAAACTGGAATCAGAAGACTGTTAAATGACAAAACTTTTGAATGCCTCTCCCATTGAACAATTTTAGTGCACTATCCAGATTTCATGGGAGGGCTATCATTAGTTTCTGTTTCCAGAAAAACCTTTCAATTTTATGTATTGGTAAGTGAGTTTAGTCACTAGTCTGTTTTCCTTCCGGTAGAAATCTGACTAGGCTCTGCATTCAATTCTTAGCAAGTTAACTGCAAATATTTTCCTCTTCCCTGCCCCCATGAAAGTGAAAGTTGGTCAGTCCTGTCTGACTCTTTTCTACCCCCATGGACTATGCAGTCCATGGGATTCTCCGGGGCAGAATACTGGAGTGGGTAGTCGTTCCCTTCTCTAGGGGATCTTCCCAACCCAAAAATCGAACCCATGCCTTCCCCCTATATCATATAAGCGAAAATACATCATGCTAGATGCCTGCCTGATTTATGGCAGAAAGTGAAGAGGAACTAAAAAGCCTCTTGATGAAAGTGAAAGTGGAGAGTGAAAAAGTTGGCTTAAAGCTCAACATTTAGAAAACGAAGATCATGGCGTCTGGTCCCATCACTTCATGGGAAACAGTGGAAACAGTGTCAGACTTTATTTTGGGGGGCTCCATAATCACTGCAGATGGTGACTGCAGCCATGAAATTAAAAGACGCTTGCTCCTTGGAAGAAAAGTTATGAGCAACGTAGACAGCATATTAAAAAGCAGAGACATTACTTTACCAACAAAGATCCTTCTAGTCAAGGCTGTGGTTTTTCCAGTGGTCATGTATGGGTGTGAGAGTTGGACTGTGAAGAAAGCTGAGCACTGAAGAATTGATGTCTTTGAACTGTGGTGTTGGAGGAGACTCTTGAGAGTCCCTTGGACTGCAAGGAGATGCAGCCAGTCCATCCTAAAGGAGTTCAGTCCTGGGATTTCTTTGGAGGGAATGATGCTAAAGCTGAAACTCCAGTACTTTGGCCATCTCATGCAAAGAGTTGACTCATTGGAAAAGACTGATGCTGGGAGGGATTGGGGGCAGGAGGAGAAGGGGATGACAGAGGATGAGATGGCTGGATGGCATCACTGACTCGATGGACATGAGTCTGAGTGAACTTCGGGGGTTGGTGATGGACAGGGAGGCCTGGCGTGCTGCGATTCATGGGGTCACAAAGAGTCGGACACGACTGAACGACGGAACTGAATTGAACTGAGATGCCTGATTAGCTGTCAGTATCCAACAGCAGTTAAATTCCTCAGTTTCAGCCCTGCTAATGCTATTGACTTTGATCTGCCTGTAGTTTGTTTTCGTTCTCTTGCTATCAGGCTTGGATGGGCAAGGTCCCACAGTAAGTTTGAGATACCTCTAGGGATTGCTTCCATTTTTTGTGTACCATAATTCAGATTTAGTGATGCACAGGGTATGTTTACCCTAGGTCTTGAATTCTGTGTAGCAAGTATGGGGCAATAAGTGTATGTGTATGTATATGTAGTCAACTTTGAAGGTGGTAATTGGCTAGAGAGGGTGGATGTATTTTAGAATCAACTTAAAATATATGGAAATCGAGCAGTTATGGACTCATTAGGTATTTTAAAGCAGATTGATCCTCCCATTTTGGATGCTGCTTCTCAAGATTTTAATTTATCTAGGTTTTGTGCCATTTGGAGCCAAGAAATGAAGGGAGAGTTCACTTTCCATGTTCATTAATAATTTTCATAATCCAAAATTCCTACCAAATTGGGTAGGAAATTAATTCTGCCTTCAAAGAAGCCTTAAGGACCAAGGCAACACTCTGGCATTACTGCATCATGTATTTCCTCCTACTTCTTAGCTAGAATGTTAACATTAGCTGTGTTTATGACGTCTGAGCATAGGACTGGATATACAGTTGACTCACAGGATGTTTGTGTCCTCACTTATGAAGTGGGAATAACAAATACATGTACTTCTTGGGCCCTCGTGTGGAGAATGTTTGCATTGTTCTTTGAAAGGAAAGAAAAATAAGTTTATGTGCTATTACATGTTCTTATTTTAGTGATTGGTGAGTCATTCTCTATAACCTGACTTCTGCCCAATGAATGGACCTTCCCCAACAATCTCCCAGCTCCTTATAAGTATATGAGTTTGACTGGTTGTTCAAACACCTTGTGTAAACAGTTTAACTGTTTTGTGACTGAAATTTTCTTTTTTGCCAATATGTCGACTCTTTGTGACCCCATGGACTGTAGCCTACCAGGCTCCTCCCTCCATGGGATTCTCAAGGCAAGAGTACTGGAGTGGGTTGCCATTTCCTTCTCCAGGGGATCTTCCCAACTCAGGGATTGAACCCAGGTCTCCTGCATTCCAGGCAGACGCTTTAACCTCTGAGCCAACAGGGAAGCCTAATATGTCTATAGAAGCTGTATTTTATGTTTCTTTTTTTTTTTTAATATATTGGGTTGGCCAACAAGCTCGTTAAGATTTTTCTGCAAGATGTCATGGAAAAACCCAAATGAACTTTTTGGCCAACTCAATAAAAACCTATTTTTAAACTGTTGTAGCTTATTCTGTTTTCCCACTCTCTCATTCTTTTCAAAATATAACTTCAGGAATTTTCCTTCTCTGATTAAGCAGTGATAGGATAAAACAAAGGTGTTGGAACCCATAGTTGCAATTCAAATCTGACTCTAAACCTGCCACTTATTATTAACATGACCACTAGAAAATTATTCATTTATCTAAGCCCAGTGTGGCAACCCACTCCAGTACCCTTGTCTGGAAGATCCCATGGACGGAGGAGCCTGGTGGGCTGCAGTCCATGGGGTCACTAAGAGTCGGACACGACTGAGCGGCTTCATTTTCACTTTCACTTTCATGCATTGGAAAAGGAAATGGCAACCCACTCCAGTGTTCTTGCCTGGAGAATCCCAGGGATGGGGGAGCCTAGTGGGCTACCATCTATGGGGTCGCAGAGTCGGACACGACGGAAGCAACTTAGCAGCAGCAGCAACAGTACTCTCATAGGGATAATAAAACCAACTTTAGTAAAAGTGACTGACACATAATAGGATCAAAGAGAAGGAACAATGCCTCATACTCCTAATGGGAGGAGGAATTAGTAAGTTAAGTATCACCAAGATTTCCCCTAGCATGCCCTCTCTATAATTCTAGGGTATCTAGGAACCTTCAAGTCAATCCTGTGTTTTCCCTGCAAAGGTGCTACTCTGTAACTGTCTTGTTGATCTACCTTTCTTAAGGCAAATACAGACCTGTTTCAATTTAGGAAACAAATTTAATTAAACGTGGTCTCACAGACAGGTGTAATTGGTTGTCTCACAGTTGGGGTACTAAGTGTCTGAAGAACAGGAAGAAGGATAGAGGCTCTTTATGTATTTTTGTAACTCTTGAATTTAGAAACAAGTAAATATATTACCTATTCAAAACATGGATGGCTAAGATATTTTTCCTTTATTTTGTTTATTGTTTGTTTTTAAAAGGAAGCCTTATAGTCTAGTCTGGAATGTGTTTTTCAGCAGCCGTTCATCAAGATCGTGAGTGGTTTAAACAAAAGCATCCAGAAAAATTATATATTATATGCAAGATAACAATTATATTAACTTCTTTTAAATAAGCTTTTTAATGGAAGCATAACATCTAATGGGGAAACAGTGTCAGACTTAATTTTGGGGGCTCCAAAATCACTGTAGATGGTGACTGCAGCCATGAAATTAAAAGATGCTTACTCCTTGGAAGAAAAGTTATGAGAAACCTAGATAGTATATTCAAAAGCAGAGACATTACTTTGCCAACAAAGGTCCGTCTAGTAAAGGCTATGGTTTTTCCAGTGATCAGGTGTGGGTGTGAGAGTTGGACTATGAAGAAGGCTGAGCGCCGAAGAATTGATGCTTTTGAACCGTCGTGCTGGAGAAGACTCTTGAGAGTCCCTTGGACTGCAAGGAGATCCAACCAGTCCATTCTGAAGGAGATCAGCCCTGGGATTTCTTTGGAAGGAATGATGCTAAAGCTGAAACTCCAATACTTTGGCCACCTTATGCGAAGAGTTGACTCATTGGAAAAGACTTTGATGCTGGGAGGGACTGGGGGCAGGAGGAGAAGGGGACGACAGAGGATGAGATGGCTGGATGGCATCATGGACTCGATGGACGTGAGTCTGAGTGAACTCCAGGAGTTGGTGATGAACAGGGAGGGCTGGCGTGCTGCGATTCATGGGGTCGCAAAGAGTTGAACACGACTGAGTAACTGAACTGAACATCTATATAGAAAAACACAAATATAATTGTTTAGCATGACATCACAAAGTGGAGATAACTACAGTCACCACCCACATAAATAACTATATCCCTTCTTAGTCATTACTCGTCATCCTTCCCAAGGGTAAATACCATCCTGAATTCTAACACCAAAGATTAGGCTTGATAGTGGTTAACCTTTACATAAATTGAATACATAATGTATCTTTAGTTTATGGCTTCTCTTATCTAACATTGTAAGATTTATCCATGTTGTTACCTGGAGCAGGTAACATTCATTCATTCATTTTCATTGCTATAAAGTGTTCAGTGTTCTACTTTATAACACATTTATTTATCCATTCTATTGATAGAGATGTTTCCATTCTTTGGCTATTAGGATGAGAGCTTCTGTGAACATTGTTGTGTATGTCTTTTGGTGTACACACGTATGCATTTGCATTGTATTCTCATTATGCCTAGTAAACAACTTGAGGAATTTTTTGATCCCTGAAGCTTCAGTCTTAGTGGTTTTGGAGGTTTTAGTACTTAAGGGAGGAGTGTTTCCTAGGAAACTTGGTTTCAGTGAATTAGAAGTAGACATGACTTGCTGGCAGGATTTTTTCCTGTCATTAACCAATGCAGGTGGGGGGAACATTAGTGACAGAGGAGAAAGATTCCTTTTAGTAGAGGGAACTTGGATTGCTGTTGCACAGTGGAGTAAGTTCCTGAAAAAGGAAATGGCAACCCTTTCCAGTATTCTTGCCAAGAAAATCCCATGGATAGAGAAGCTGGTTGGATGAGCCATAGTCCATGGGGTCACAAAAGAGTTGGACACGGCTGAGTGACTAAACAACATTCATCATCTCTTGCCAAATAGCTTCTACTAGAGAGTGAAAGTGAAAGTCACTCAGTCGTGTTCGTTTCTTTGCAACCCCATGGTCTCTACAGTCCATGGATTTCTCCAGGCAGAATACTAGAGTGGGTAGCCTTTAGTGCAGTATGTTATACTTCCTTAATAAGGTATGTTATATTCCCTTAATCAATAAAGTCAGTCAGTCGTAACAGCCTGGGCATTCTATTCAGCTAATGTTTTTCTTTCCATTTCCACTCCAACCTTTATAGCTTCAGACCCTCATTGCTTCACCTTTTTTGTTGTTGTTTTGCTTTTTTTAATTAATTTTATTGGAATAATAGTTACTTTACAATGTTGTATTTCTTCTGTACTGCAGACTGAATCATCTATATATGTATATGTGTGTGTGTCTATATATATATATATATATATATATATANCTCTCTCATGTATATATATATATATATATATATATATATATATATATATATGTCTCCCCTCTTTTTTGGATTTCCTTCCCATTTAGGTTACCACAGAGCACTGAGTAGAGTTCCCTAAAGTATACAGTAGGTTCTCATTAGTTATCTACTTTACCCATAGTATCAATAATGTATATATGTCGGTCCTCATCTTCCAGTTCATTCCACCGCCCCCTTTCCCGCCTTGGTGTCCAATGTCTGTGTCTCAATTTCTATTTTGCAAATAAGATCATCTATGCTATTATTCTAGAATCCACATATGTGCGTTAATATACGATATTTGTTTTTCTCTTTCTGACTTAACTTCACTCTATACGACAGTCTCTAGGCCCATCCACGTTTCTGCAAATGATCCAATTTCTTTTTTATGGCTGAGTAACAATTTTCCATTGTACATATGTACCACGTCGTCCTTATCCATTCATCTGTAGATGGTTATCTGGGTTGCTTCCATGTTTTGGCTCTTGTAAATAGTGCTGCTGTGAATGTTGGGGTACATTTATCTTTTGGAATTATAGCCTTTCTCTGGGTATATGCCCAGTAGTGGGATTCCTGGGTCATACAGTAGTTCTATTTTTAATTTTTGAAGGAATCTCCATACTGTTCTCCATAGGGCTTTATCAATTTACATTCCCACCAACAGTGCAAGAGAGTTCCCTTTCTCCACACCCTCTCCAGCATTTATTGTTCGTAGATTTTTCTTTTAACGATGGTCATTCTGATGGGCATGAATGATGTCTCATTATAGTTTTTATTTTCACATCTCTAATAATTAATGATGCTGAGCATCTTTTCAGGTGTTTGTTGGCCCTATGTATGCCTTCTTTGGAGAAGTGTCTATTTAGGTATTCCACCCATTTTTTGATTGGGTTGTTTGTGGGTTGTTTTTTTTTCTTTTACTTGAACTGTTTGTATGTTTTGGAGGTTAATTCCTTGTCAGTTAGTTCATTTGCCAGTATTTTTTACCATTCTGAGGGAGAAAATATTGGCAGGTATTTCCTTGTTTGTCTTGTTTATGATGTCCTTTGCTGTGCAAAAACTTTTAAGTTCAATTGTGGCTCAGCAGAAAAGAATTTGTCTCCAATACAGGAGATGTAGGTTTGATCCCTGGGTCGGGAAGATCCCCTGGAAGAGGAAGTAGCAACCCATTCCACTATTCTAGCCAGGAAAATCCCATGGACAGAGGAGCCTGGCGGGCTGCAGTCCATAGGGTGGCAAAGAAACAGACACAACTGAGCAAATGAGCTCATGTGCACATAATAAGCACAGTTCCCATTTATTAATTTTGGTTTTTATTGACATTACTCTAGGAGGTGGGTCAGCAAAGATCCTACTGTGATTTATGTCAAAGAATGTTCTGCCTATATTTTCCTCCAAGAATTTTTCAGTGTCTGGCCTTCATTCAGGTCTTTAATTCATTTTGAGTTTATTTTTGTGTATAGCATTAGAGTTCTAATTTCATTCTTTCACAGGTAGCTGTCCAGTTTTCCCAGCACTTTGTATTGAGGATGTCTTCATTGTATATTCTTGCCTCTTTAGTCATAAATTAGGTGACTGTATGTGCATTGATTTGTTTCTGAGCTTTCTATCCTATTCCATTGGTCTGTATTTCCACTTTTGTACCAGTACCATACTGTCTTGATGACAGTAGCTTTGTAGTATAATCTGAGGTCAGAGAGCCTGATTCCTCCAGCTCCATTTTTCTTTCTCAAGGTTGTTTTGGGCTATTTGGGATCTTTTGTATTTTCTATGAATTGTAAAATTTTCTGTTCTAGTTCAATGAAAAATGCCATTGATAGTTTGATAAGGATTACATTGAATCTGTAGATTGCTCTGGGTAGTATAGTCATTTTCACAATATTGATGCTTCCAATCCAAGAACATGGCGAATCTCTCCGTATGTTTGTATCTTTGATGTCTTTCCTGAATGTCTTTCAGTTTTCTGTGTACAGATCTTTTGCTTCCTTAGGTAGGTTTATACCTAGGTATTTTATTCTTTTTGTTGTAATAGTAAATGAGATTGTTTCCTTAATTTCTCTTTCTGATCTTTCTTTGTTAGTGTATCAGAATGCAAGAAATTTCTGTGTTTTCATTTTACATCCTGCAACTTTAGTAAATTCACTGATGAGCTCTAGTAGTTTTCTGGTGGCATCTTTAGGATTTTCTATGTGAAGTATCATTGTCATCTGCAAACAGTGACAGTTTTATGTCTTCTTTTCCAATTTGGATTCCTTTTATTTCTTTTCCTTTTCTGATTGCTGTGGCTAGGACTTCTGAAAGTATGCTGAATAATAGTGTTGAGAGTGGACACCCTTGTGTTGTTCCTGATCTGAGAGGAAATTCTTTCAGTTTTTCACCTTTGAGAATATTTGATGTAGGTTTGTCATATATGGGATTTATAATGTTGAGGTAGGTTCCCTCTATGCTCACTTTCTGGAGAGTTTTTATCATAAATGGGTGTTGAATTCTGTCCAAAGTGTTTTCTGCATCTACTGAGATGATCATGTGATTTTTATTCAGTTTGTTAATATGGTTTTTCATATTCACTGATTTGCATGTATTGAGGAATCCTTGCATCCCAGGGATATATCCCACTTGATCATGGTGTGTGAAGCTTTCAGTGTGGTGTTGTATTTGGTTTGCTAATATTTGGTTGAGGATTTTTGCGTCTGTGTTCATCAGTAATACTGGCAAGAATACTGGAGTGGGTTGCCATTTCTTCCTCCAGGAGATCTTCCTGACCCAGGGTTTGAACTGAGTCTCTTACATCTCCTTCATTGGCAGGCAGGTTGTTTACCGCAAGCACCACCTGGGAAGCCCACTAGTCATTGGAAATGTACAAGTCAAGGTCACTATGAGTATGTATGTTTCTTAAAAAGGTTTCTGGACAGCTTGAGAAATCTGTATGCAGGTCAGGAAGCAGCAGTTAGAACTGGACATGGAACAACAGACTGGTTCCAAATAGGAAAAGGAGTATGTCAAGGCTGTATATTGTCACCCTGCTTATTTAACTTATATGCAGAGTACATCATGAGAAACGCTGGGCTGGAAGAAGCACAAACTGGAATCAAGATTGCCGGGAGAAATATCAATAACCTCAGATATGCAGATGACCCCACCCTTATGGCAGAAAGTGAAGAGGAGCTAAAAAGCCTCTTGATGAAAGTGAAAGAGGATAGCGAAAAAGTTGGCTTAAAGCTCAACGTTCAGAAAACGAAGATCGTGGCATCCGGTCCCATCACTTCATGGGAAATAGATGGGGAAACAGTGAAAACAGTGTCAGACTTTATTTTTTTGCACTCCAAAATCACTGCAGATGGTGATTGCAGCCACGAAATTAAAAGATGCTTACTCCTTGGAAGAAAAGTTATGAGAAACCTAGATAGTATATTCAAAAGCAGAGACATTGCTTTGCCAACTAAGGTCCGTCTAGTAAAGGCTATGGTTTTTCCTGTGGTCATGTATGGATGTGAGAGTTGGACTGTGAAGAAGGCTGAGCGCCGAAGAATTGATGCTTTTGAACTGTGGTGTTGGAGAAGACTCTTGAGAGTGCCTTGGACTGCAAGTAGATCCAACCAGTGCATTCTGAAGGAGATCAGCCCTGGGATTTCTTTGGAAGGAATGATGCTGAAGCTGAAACTCCAGTACTTTGGCCACCTTATGCGAAGAGTTGACTCATTGGAAAAGACTCTGATGCTGGGAGAGATTGGGGGCAGGAGGAGAAGGGAATGACAGAAGATGAGATGGCTGGATGGCATCACGGACTCGATGGACGTGAGCCTGCATGAACTCCGGGAGACGGTGATGAACAGGGAGGGCTGGCGTGCTGCGATTCATGGGGTCTCAAAGAGTTGGACACGACTGAGCGACTGAACTGAACTGAACTTAAGATCACAGACTGTATTTTTTTAATCTAACTTTTTATTTACTTGACGTACACACTGCTTTATTGATTCATCTTTGGCTGGGCTAGGTCTCTGTTGCTGCACATGGACTTTGTCTATTTGCAGGGAGTATGGGCTACTCTAGTTGTGGCACATGGGCTTCTCATTGCGGTGGCCTCTCTCCTTGTGGAGCACAGACTCTAGGTGTGCTGGCTTAAGGAGTTGTGGCACAGGGGTCGTTAGTTGTGTCTGCAGGGCCCTGGAGCATGCAGGCTTCGGTCAGTCATTGTGGCCCGTGGGCTTAGTTGCTCCATGGCATGTGAAATCATCCCAGACCAGGGACTGAACGCATGTCCCCGGCCTTGGCAGGAAGATTCTTACCCACTGCACCACCAGGGAACTCACCAATCTATGTTTGGGTTTTTTTTTTTTTTTAAGTTAATTGTCTCCATAGAGCTTAGCACTGTGGCTTATTCATACTGAAAGTTCAACACTTATTTCTTTTATGAGTGAATGAGGAAATAAATCTGGAATCCAGAGTTAGCCCAGGAATGTTACAAGCATTTATCTTTTCTCAGTGTTCTTTTTCTGAGTTCCAGCCTATAATTTCTGAGTAGTATCAACCCTTATGCAACTATTATCATTGAGTCATTAAAATCTACATTTAAGAGTTTTAATATTAAGGATATTTAGAAAATTTTTACATGGTATGCAACTGTAAAATTTAATGTAATAACAGTCTAATAAAATTTTTATCATTTTAATAAAACAGAAACTTAAGTAATTAGTTCAAGCACGTATTGTTTTAATACAAATAGACTTTATAAACAAACATTGTGTTCTTTCGCTTTCCTAGGAAAAGTACAGTTTTCATCTATGTGTGGCACTTCTGTCAGTGGTTTATATATATTATTTTGGTCTCTAAACAGACCTATGGAATATGTAGGGTAGATATTATCCCTCCTTTAAATATGAAGAAACTAAGAAAAGTTGCCTAATTTACATGAGGTCATAAGCTAATGAATGAATGAAAAAATCCAGAATTAATTAATATTATGGACATGATAATTATGTATTTTTCATTATTTTGAAATAATTATGCTTTTTTTTTTTCTTTAGTGAAAGAAATGGTGTCTTAAGAGAAGCTGAAATTTTACACAAAGCTCGATTTAGTTACATTCTTCCAATTTTGGGAATTTGCAATGAGCCTGAATTTTTGGGAATAGTTACTGAATACATGCCAAATGGATCATTAAATGAGCTCCTACATAGAGTAAGTACTATACATTTTCAGTGGCTAGAATTCTGTTAGTTAACCTATAAAGTGCTTTTGTTTTACATGTGAGCCAAAATAAGAATAATGACAGACAGTTGCAGTGGTAAAATTTCACCATTTCTGGCTGCTTCTGTGTTGTTGAAAGCACTGTGCAGCCAGAGCCTGCATTCTAGTCACCTCGATTATGCTGCTTAGGTTCCTGAGGCTCGCACTGAATTCCAGCGCCCCCAGGTTAGGGTATGTGGGAGAGGGGCAGGAGAGAAAAGACAGACTCTGCACGCTGCACAGTGTAGTGTTGGCTGAAGCCAGCTTTTATTTTACGTTAAAGATGATTTAGTATTCTAATTAAATGTTAGCAGTATCAGTTCACAAAGTTATGAATTAATAGGCCAAGTTATCTATCTCTGAGTATCAAATACCGGAATTTTTCCAATAATAGGCAATGGCATGAGCCATATTACCTTTTTCTCAAGGTACCAATTACTCTATCTTCAACTATGAAAACCATTAGTAAGCAACTTTGAGGGGGCGAGGTCCTCATTCTCAAAATGTGTATATTCATCTACTGTTGTTTGCTTGACCTTAGTAAGATTATCTCAAACCCACAGTTTCCCTCAAGAAATATTTTTAAATTCGTGGGTCTGTTTTGTGAAGGTTGCTGTAGTTAAAACTGAGTAGGAACATGATCTGTAAAATCCACTCACTGAACACTCCTGAATTAGGGTGCATCACAATGTTCTGTAAGCGCGTGAGGGAGCATGGGTGCCCCATCACCACTCATGGAGTGACTTCCTCTTCGTTTTAGGATGCAACACATTCTGTTTGTGACGGCACGATCTAAAACAAGGGCAGAGCAAAGTGACCAGTGTCAGTGCATAAGATTTGTGTAACCAACACAGCAATTAGGATACAAAACACAATTTCCTTTTTTTGAATGAATGTAAGCATAGATTCTAATGTTTTCCTCCCATACCCCAGCACCCCAGTAAATACTCTGGTACCCAAATTTGGAGCCCATTAGAAATTCTAGAGCCTCCTAAGGGACATTGCTAATTAATTTCTGGAAGGAATCATAAAATACAGGTTGAGCACTCATTTACCTTCTTCCCCAATGATTATCTACTTCTTCTGAGTATGTTCATCTTCCTGGGAAGCTGTATTAATATTTAAGTTAGGAAAGCATTTAAGAAAATTCAGATGACTATTACTTGTAAGTACCAGGAAATAAAGGCATTACATTTGTAATGTTTCTATATTATCCATGGAATGCAAAAGTAGGAAGTCAAGAGATACCCAGAATAACAGGCGAGGTTGGCCTTGGAATACAAAATGGAGCAGGGCAAAGGCTAAGAGACTTTTGTCAAAAGAACACGTTGGTCATAGCAAACAGCCTTTTCCAGCAACCCAAGAGACGACTCTACACATGGACATCACCAGATGCTCAATATCACAAAAAGATTATGTTCTTTGTGGCCAAGGATGGAGAAGCTCTATACAGTCAGCCAGACAAGACCTGGAGCTGACTGTGGCACAGATCACGAGCTCCTTATTGCAAGATTCAGACTGAAATTGAAGAAAGTAGGGAAAACTACTAGCCATTCAGATATAACCTAAATCAAATCCGCTATGTTTATACAATGGAGGTGATGAACAGATTCAGCGGATTAGGTCTGGTAGACAGAGTGCCTGAAGAACTATAGACAGAGGTTCGTTACATTGTACAGGAGGCAATAACAAAGCCATCTCAAAAAGGATGCAGGAAGGCAAAGTGGTTGTCCAAGGAGGCTTTACAAATAGCTGAGGAAGAAGAGAAATGAAAGGCAAGGAAGAAAGGGAAAGATACACCCAACTGAATGTAGAGTTCCAGAGAATAGCAAGGAGAGATAAGAAGGCCTTCTTAAATGAACAGTGGAATGGGAAAGACTAGAAAGCTCTTCAAGAAAATTGGAGATGTCAAGGGAAACATTTCATGCAAGGATGGGTACAATAAAGGACAGAAATGGCAAGGAGCTAACAGAAGCAGAAGAGATTAAGAAGAGGTGGCCAGAGTATACAGAAGAACTACACAAAAAAGGTCTTAAAGACCTGGATAACCATGATGGTGTGGTCACTCACCTAGAGCCAGACATCTTGGAGTATGAAGTCAAGTGGGCCTTAAGAAACGTTACTGTGAACAAACCTAGTGGAGGTGATGGAATACCAGCTGAGCTATTTAGAATCCTAAAAAATGATGCTGTTAAAGTGCTGCACTCAATCTTATCAGCAAATTTGGAAAATGCATAGTGTCCACAAGACTGGAAAAGGTCAGTTTTCATTCCAGTGTCAAAGATGGGCAATGCCAAAGAATGTTCAAACTACCGTACAATTGTGCTCATTTCACATGCTAGCAAGGATATGCTCAAAATCCTTCAAGGTTTTTGCAAACTGCTAGGTTTTAGCAGTATGTGAACCAAGAGCTTATAAGTGTACAAGCTGTATTTAGTAAAAGAAGAAGAACCAGAGATCAAATTACCAACATTCATTGGATCATCCAGAAAGCAAAGGAATTCCAGAAAAACATCTCTGTTTCATTGACTATGCTAAAGCCTTTCAATGTATGGATCACAACAAACTGGAAAATTCTTAAAGAGGATGGGAGTCATCAGACCACCTTACCTATTTCCTAAGAAACCTGTATGTGGGTCAAAAGGCAACATTTGGAACCAACCATGGAAAAACTGACTGGTTCCAAATTGGGAAAGGAGTACAACAAAGCTGTATATTGTCACCCTGCTCAATTAACTTCTCTGCAGAGTACATCATGTGAAGTGCTGAGCTGGATGATCACAAGCTGGAATCAAGATTGCTGGGAGAAAAATCAACAACCTCAGACGTGCAGATGATATCACTCTAATGGCAGAAAGTGAAGAGGAACTAAAGAGCCTCTTGATGAGGGTCAAAAAGGTGAGTGAAAAAGCTAGCTTGGAACTCAATATTGTAAAAACTAAGATCATGGAATCCGGTCCAATCACTTCATAGCAAATACAAGGGGGAAAAGTAAAAGCAGTGATGGATTTTATTTTCTTGGACTCCAAAACTCACTGTGGACTATAACTGCAACCATGAAATTGAAAGACACTTACTCCTTGAAAGGAAGGCTATGACAAACTTATCATATTAAAAGGCAGAGACATCACTTTGCTACAAAGGTCCGTGTAATCAAAGCTATAGTTTTTCCAGTAGTCACATAGGGATGTAAGAGTTGGACTATAAGAAGGGTGGGCGCCGAAGAATTGATGCTTTCGAACTGTGGTGCTGGAAAAGACTCTTGAGAGGCCCTCGGACAGCAAGATCAATTCAGTAAATCCTAAAAGAAATCAACCCTGAGTACTCATTGGAAGGATCAGTGCTGAAGCCGAAGCTCAAATACTTTGACCATCTGATGGGAAGAGCCGACTCATAGGCAAAGACCCTGATGCTAGGAAAGATTGAAGGCAAAAGAAGGGGGTGGCAGAAGATGAGATGATTAGAAAATATCAACAATTCAGTGGCCATGAATTTGAACGCAAACTCCAGGAGATAATAGAAAACAGAGGCACCTGGCATGCTGCAGTCCATGGGATCACAAGTAGTGGGACATGACTTAGCAACTGAACAACAACCTGGAATGAGAAGACATGTCGAGTATAAATGTGTGTCTGGGTATTACAGATAAAAATAAACTCTCAACTGGAGAGACCCCATACCATGTAGGACATTGCCAGTATATACTAAAAGGAAATACTAGTACTGTAAAGTCATTATTTTCTCTATAAGGAAAATAAGATCGAAGGATATTAAAGAATGTCAAATAGATACTATATAATAAAATAAGTATATTTTGTCCTATACTTTGTTATACTAGATATTTAGTTTATACTATTCCTCATGGAATATTTCATTTTCAAAGTGGAAATAAATTTGGCCACTTATTTTGGTTTTATTTATTTTCATATATATGAAGAAAATCGAATATCCTGACGTTCCTTGGCCATTGAGATTTCGTATTCTGCATGAGATTGCTCTAGGTGTAAACTACCTGCACAATATGAATCCTCCTCTACTTCACCATGATCTGAAGACTCAAAACATCTTACTGGATAATGAATTTCATGTTAAGGTAATTACTGTTTTTCCAAAAAGCTTATCTGCATCCTTGTGTTTAATAGTTTTAAAGACTTTTTAGTTAATTTTTGTACCTTGCCAATTTAATATCTCTGCCTTTTCTATGGCCCCTAATTCAGTGCCACTTCTCCCTGCTGCAGTGGGTTAGTTATTCCTAGACTACAGACATTCATAAAACTGCGGCTCAGACACAGATTCATTATATTCTTAATTTAAATTGTTAAGTATACCTTTATTTGCTTTTTATTTTGAAATTATTAGAGATTCTTAGGTGGTTGCAAAGTAAAGAAGTCTCATACCCTTAACCCAGTTTCTACCAGTGGTTACATCACATGTAATTATAGTACCATTTCAAGGCCAGGAATTTGACATTGGTACAGTACACATGTGTAGTTTGTAGTTCTGTTTCACTTTATGTAGTGTAAATTTCTGTGACTATTACAGCAGTCAAGATATAGCACTATTCTATCACAACAAAGATACCACTCACACTATCCCTTTATAGGCATGTTCACTTTCCCTCCATCATCCCTAACCTCTGTCACCCAGGAATCTGTTTTTCTTTTCTATAATTTTGTTGTTTTGACAATGGAATCATACAGGGTATGATATTTTGAGATCGGCTTTGTTCATTTAGCATAAGGCCTTTGAGATCCATTTGAGTCTTTGCTTGTGTTGAGTTGTTTTCTTTTTCATTGGTGAATAATATTCCATGGTGTGGGTATACTAGAGTTGTTTAACCATTCACTTATTGAGAGAGATTTGGTTATTTTTAGCCTTTGGCAGTTAAAATAATGCTCCATTGAATAGTCCTGTACAACTTTTTGAACAAACGTAAGTTTTTATTCCTCTGAGATAAATGCCTAAGAGTTTAACTGCATGGTCATATGGTAAAGTATGTTTAGGTTTTTAAGAAGCTGCCTATTTTCTACAGTGGCTGCACCATTATACATTTCACCAGCAGTGTATGAAAGACACAGCTTTTCCGCACCCTCACCAGCATTTGGTTTTATCACAGTTTTTTATTCTGGCATTCTAACCATTACAGTGCTCAAATCAGAGCTACACAACATGGTGCTAAAAACCTCCCTCCAGGTGAAGTTCAGGCCTTTTATTAATTAGGACTTTTGGAGAATAAGCATTAATTTTGTTTGGCATACTCCTAAAAGAACTATTAGCCCATTTTTCTCCTTTTTTTCGTACAAGTGTTACAGAAGTCCTTCTTTGACTGCTTTCCCAAGTGTCTTTGTTACCATGTCCAACTTTATACTGCTTACCACACAACAGAGCCAGTAAATCAACAGATGAGGTGTTGGGGCAAGGGATAGCAACCTTATTTGGAAAGCCAGTATAGACCAAGAAAATGGTGGATTAGTGTCCCAAAGAAACACCACACCCAAGCTGGAATTCAGGCTTTGGTTTTATACTAAAAGGCGAGAGGGTGTGGGTGGTGGTGGCAAGTTTCTTGGGACCTTTTGTGTTTGCAGCTCTCCTTATGGGTCAGGTCATGATGTTCGTACAGACCTTCAACAAAACAAATACTATTCTCTGTTCTGCACCGTGGAGGTATTTTGCTAGTATTCTAACTAAACCTGAAATATATGTAAAATGAACTGAGACTTGTACTATATAAATTTTTCAACTTCCTTGGACCTTATTTCCTTCATCTCAGTCCAGAAACCATTCTTGATAGAGAAGACCCAAGCAAAGTAATAGGTGATGACGATCCCTACTTTCTCTTTTTCATTGATGAGTAGGATACCTATGGTATTTATTTGACATGAATAGAATTTAAAATAGTTTGGCTTTGTGTGTTTTTTTTAAATTTTTGTTACTTTTAGCACATACAAAACTGTGACCTTTCTAATACATTTCTTATAAATTAGTGACTCTCTTTTATATGTATTCTGTGTCTCTACTTTTTGCTTTATAAATATCCCTTAAAAGTAAGAGTTTCAGTGACTCATGAATAATTAAGTTATCCTATCTACCTGTCTTCTTGAAAGGGCCATTTAAATGAAATACAAAAATTCTCTTGAAGTACTTAATGAGATTAAATGGAACCTCACACCTTGTTAGTTTTTTGTTTTTTTTTAAGTAAATTTTCTCACTGTAATGTTAATCAGAAACATATTAATAGTATCTAAAATAAAAATCTTTACCACTAGTTAAGATCAGTCAAGACTCTTCTACTTTAAAAAGAACATGTTCAGCTTGTTGGTCTGCTGGTCAGCATCTGTTAGTGCACCTTAAATACAAATGAACCTATGACAGGCTTGTGTGAAGGAAGCATTTATATGCACCATGTCCGGTTTCTCTCCTGTTGTCAGTCCTGTGTGGAAACCAGAATGCTTGGAGGTTCTTCCTCATAGCTTCTTACTGATGATAACTTCATAGTTTTAAAGAGACAGACAGTATTATGTAAATGAAAATAACTATTCTGATAGGGTGGTAAGATTAGTGATGATTTTTATGAGCAAAGTGTTTTAATTTCCTCTGATTTAAAAAAAAATTTTAATTGAAGTATAGTTGATTTACAGTATTATATTAGTTTTAGTTACACAGCAAAGTGATTCAATTTTATATATTTTTCAGATTATTTTCCTTTATAGGTTATTATAAGATACTGAATATAGTTTTCTGTGCTATACAATAAATTCTTGTTGCGTTATCATCTGTTTTTAACTAAAAAGATCCTTTACCTTTAAAATGTATGTTAAGATCTTGTGTAGAAATAAAAAGCTCCTATTCTCTGTCTTCATTGTTGAATGACAAATATTTCAGGATCCTCAAGAAACCATAGAACTTGTATCCCTCTCCTATTCTTCACTTTTCCTCTTTGGAAGATCCAGATTTAATGAGTCATGTCTTTTGTATATGATGTTTGTGATAGAGAAGGGGAAGAAATGTAGTTCCATGTGAAAACCAGACTAAATTGACTGATAAAGGGAATTCTGATTAATTCTTCTAGATAAGGTTTCAGAACACAAATGTGGAGTAAAAGGAGCACATAAGCAAACTAAGAATGCATTTTCTGCGTGCTGTATTCACAGCAGTGCTTAGCCCAGTAGTCTGCAGTTTATGGTTCAGGTATAAGAAGAGCCTGTTGCTGTTCAGTCACTAAGTTGTGTTGGACTCTCTGTGACCCCATGGACTACAGCACGCCAGGCTCCTCTGTCCTCCACTAACTGCCAGAGTTTGCTCAAATTCATGGCCATTGAGTAGGCGATGCTGTCTATTTCCTTCTCCTTTGGCCTTCAGTCTTTCCCAGCATCAGTCTTTTCCAATGAGTCGGCTCTTCCCATCAGGTGGTGAAAGTATTTAAGCTTCAGCATCAGTCCTTCCAGTGAATGTTGAGGGTTGAGTTCTTTTAGGATTGATTGATTTGACTTCCTTGCAATCCAAGGGACTCGCAAGTGTCTTCTCCAGCACCACAATTTGAAAACATCAATTCTTTGGCACTCAGCCTTCTTTGCCTTCTCATAGTAATGTTTATTATCCTAGCCAATGTTGTAACTGGAGCACTGTTTTTGCTTTTAGAGGATGAGTGAGAGGAATAAGAGTTTGCAGTAGCAAGTAAGAGTAACTGGGATACAGTTGCCCAGAGTCTTAATACCACCTAAAAGTTTAGATTAAAGACCCTCAAACTGCATTCTGTGTTGTTGGTGTTGTATGAATAAGAGTAAGCTTTAGAGGTTTATTCCTGTGTATAAAACATTAATAATACTAACACACATGGTTCACCCATTGTGTGTCAAATACGGTTCTGAGTGGGGCTTCCCTGGTGGCTCAGTGGTAAAGAATCTGCCTCTAATGCAGAAGACTTGGGTTCAATCCCTGGGTTGGGAAGATCCCCTGGAGAAGGAAATGGTAACCCACTCCAGTATTCTTGCTGGGAAGTCCCCTGGACAGAGGAGCCTGGCAGGCTGCAGTCCATGGGACTGTAAAAGAGTTGGACAACTTAGTGACTAAATAACATCTTGCATTGCCTTTAGAAATCAGTCCAGTTTAGCTCTTTATGTCATGGCACCATTTTTTCTCTTGGTCTTTTCTAATTTTTTTTATTAAGTTTACCCTTTCATTATGGTAATATATGAAAGATTTGTATAGTCCTCCATCCCTTTTTGGAGTGGGGCTATAATTTTTTAATCTCAAATTCATCTAAACACTAAAGAAATTATTTCTTCTGTTAAAGCTTGTAAGTATTTTAAGAGTTAAACGATTGAAACACAAATGGTATGGTGAATGGAGCTCATTCCACTCTGTGAACTCCTAAATGGCACAGTGTAAGGTCTAAGTAATTTAAATTAAATGTCTTCAAAGCTGTCCTTATACTTTTTTGTTCATTAAATATTGTTTCTGTTCTTACATTTTTGTCTCCGTTTTTAAAAATATTAGAACATTTTAGATAGTTACAAAATATTGTGTAGTATCTGCACAAAATTTTCAAGTGAAGTAAACTATAAAGGACATGTCAAAAGTACAGAATGTCTGTCACTGACAATTCTTTAGGTACCACTTGGCAGGGACATGAATATGTTATATTGCTAACTACACTATTGTCAACAGATATTCTTTTCGTGGTAAGCAAAAATCATATAATAATGAGTTATACTTTATGGAATTTTACTTATTTCAAAATATAAAAGTACTGTTTTAAACACATAAAGAACATATACACAGTGATGGTCATATTAGATATGAGTAGTTTAGCAGTTTTGTGAGGTACAGGTAAATTTTGAAAGCACATGATGTAAACCTACTTGTCACAAAAAGTAAAGTGGATGTACTCATTCCATTCTTTTATTCTAAACGCAAAAAATATTCCTGTTTAGTTTTTCAAATCTTAGTTTCTTTTAAAACTTGTGATATTATGCTGAACTCTCAGTGAGTTTGTGTTGCTTATATGTGTATATATAGCATTTATTCTGGTCTCATGTCTAAACACAGTAAATATAAAGAAAGGCAAACAATTCCTGGATTTAAATTACTCTTTTCCCTTCCAGATTGCAGATTTCGGTTTATCTAAATGGCGTATGATGTCCCTTTCACAGTCACGAAGTAGTAAGTCTGCCCCAGAAGGGGGGACGATTGTCTATATGCCACCTGAAAACTATGAGCCCGGACAGAAGGCAAGGGCGTCCGTCAAGCATGATATATATAGGTACAGTATGTTACTTTTGCTCAGAGTTCACTTTGCCTAAAGTGAAGTGAAGTCGCTCAGTCGTGTCTGACTGTTTGCGACCCCCTGGACTGTAGCCCACCAGGCTCCTCTGTGCATGGGATTTTCCAGGCAAGAGTACTGGAGTGGGGTGCCATTTCCTTCTCCACAAGATTAAACAATCAGAGTTTTACAGCTACAGTTTTTTTTTTTTTGAAGCTACAGTTTAAAAGTATGATTCTTATGCTTCTCTCATAGGTGTGGTGAAAGTAAATTAGAGGCAGTGGTTAATATTCTTCAAATTAAAAATACCTTGCTTTAAGGAATTCCCTGGCACCTTAGTGATTAAGATTCCAGGCTTTCGCTGCCATGACCCAAGTTTAATCCCTGGTCGGGAAACAGATCTCTCAAGTTGTGCAGAGCAGCCAAAAAAATAAAAATAAAAGCATATAAAAATAAAGGTGCCTCACTTTAAGCTACTTTTACATCCTTAGAAAATATTAAAACTTGTCTATTATTCTATTAATTTGTAATATTCAAGGGCTTTTATCATATGTGACCTTGAGAGAGGGAGGGAAAAGTGTGAATAACATTTAACTTTACCAAAGGAGACAGTACTCACACCAGAAAAAAGTCAGTAGAATAGGGCTACATGAGACAGTCTTTTTTTTACTCTTTATTTTGTGTGAATAATAAAATCATGTAATTAAAGGACATAGTATTAATGAATCATCCACAAGTTATCCTTGCCTATTACTTTGTTTTTATTGTACTAATTTCCTAATTTTTCAAATTGAATTATTTTCCTTTCAAAGTAAAACTGTATATAAATATTCAGCATCTTGGTTCTATATAGTCATTCTTTAAGCAGCATTTTACTACATTATTATTTTCAAAAATGGTATCTCCACTGTCAGCTTTTAAAATCGGTACTATTTGGTTTATTATGCATAGTTACTGTATGTATATTTTATCTTAAACAGCTATGCAATTATTACATGGGAAGTCTTATCCAGAAAACAGCCTTTTGAAGGTAAGTGTACTTTGACTTCCTTATTATGACATCATGTTGGTAAATCACATTCAGAACTATCTAAATAAAGATCACCTATTTTAAATCTGTCTACTATTCATTTTGTGGAAAGCACACTAGAAAAACTATAACAGTTTATCAATGTGAATCCCATGTATATTGGAAAATACTGAATTAAGGATCAGAAAAATATAGATTTGTTTTGTTCTGATAGTAATTAACTCCATTATTAAGCCGCTGAATCTCTTAAGTCCTCATTTTTTTCATCTGCAAAATAAGAGTTTTGAATTCTTACTTCTAAGGTTCATTCCAACTATAAAATTCTTTATATGAAAATGTAATTAGTGCTCCTTTAAAGACCAGCAGACATTGAAGAATAATTTTCACATTTTCTGATAATGCTGTCTGTTTCTTTGAGGTTCGTTTAGGTCAGTTTGCTGTGTAACAACCTCAGAATCTCAGTAGCTAACAAGCTAAACGTCTGTGATATTTCTCACTCACACTAGATGATTAGTTGCTGTGGCTCTTCTCGGCTCTGCTAGCTCTGCCCAGCTCTGCTCAGCTCTGCCGAGCTCTGCTGTCTTCATATTCCATTGGCCAAATCAAATCACATGGCCAAGCCCAGAATTAAAGAGGTGAAGCTGTAAACTCCTCCTGTAAGTCTGGGAATAGCTGGGATATAAATATTCCTTTGACAGAAAGGGAGGTAATGAATTATACCTAAGATTTTTAAGATTCTCTGATTTTCATCTGGTTGAGCTTAGAATGTAATTATAATATATATATTATAATATATATATTGCTAGATATAATATATTTCTGATGAATGAAATGCACTTTCATTTGTTTTGACAGACGTCACCAATCCTTTGCAGATTATGTACAGTGTGTCACAAGGACATCGACCTGGCACTAATGAGGAAAGTTTACCACTTGATATACCTCATCGAGCACTTATGATCTCTCTCATAGAAAGTGGGTGGGCGCAAAATCCAGATGAAAGACCGTCTTTCTTAAGTAAGTGTACAGTTTTAATCTGTACCTTTTGAATTGCAAAAATACCGAATATGCTGTAAATAAAGTATTCCTTGAACAGTCACACAAGTTAGATGATGAAGTCAAAAATTTGTTGTTGTTTTTTTATTTAGTTGTTAGATGATGAGACTGAAGTGGTAAGGAGAGACTGTTGGCTATCATAAAAAGATTAGAAGATTATTCCAAATACAAGTTTTCAGAGAAAGAAGATGATAAATTTAAGTTTAGGAGCTATTTGCTACTGTGTAAAAAAAATTGATCAGAGAAGGGCAAGAGTAGAATCTCTAGACCAATCCTGGAAATCAAAAAATCAGATAGAATTAAGATATATTTCAGAGGTAGAATGGATCATCACCTAAATGTAAACATAGAAAATCTTCATGACCTCGGATTGAGCCAAGAGCTCTTATATATAACATCAAAAACAAGATCTATTAAAAAAATTTTGATAATTGAATTTCAAAAAAATTGAAAAATTTTACACTTCAAAAGATGCTACAGAAAATGAAAAGACAAGCTATAGACTGGGAATCTTCTTTCCAGCTAGAAAAAAATATATTTTGCATTCAAAACTTATGTCTAGTGTTTATCCACATTGTACTCAAGAAAAATCAAAATTTGCTGTAATAATGGATTAGCATGTTCTCTCTTATTTCCAAGCACCATTTAATAGGAGATAAATATAACTCTTTTGTCCCCAGTGCCATTTTCAAACTGTAATTTCTTCTCCATTCCCTAAAGATTCTAACTCTCCTGAAGATTATGCCATTAGTCAAAACTTACTTTACTTTTCTCCAGCAAGAATACTGGAGTGGGTAACCATTCCCTTCTCCAGGGGATCTTCCCCACCCAGGGATCAAACCCTGGTCTCCTGCACTGCAGGATGATTCTTTGGGTCAGGAAGATCCCCTGGAGAAGGGAATGGCTACCCACTGCAGTATTCTGGCCTGGAGAATTCCATGGACACAGGAGCCTGGTGGGCTACAGTCCATGAGGTCGCAAAGAGTTGGACACAGCTGAGCAACTAATAGTTTTTTCTCTTCTCTTAATACTAAGACTAAGACTAATACTCACTTAACTTCTCTACAAACTTCCTAGTTTTCCCTATTGTTTGTTGAAAACACTGGCTTTTGGCTTAGTGACTTCTACATCCTGCATTGGTCAGTGCTGCTGAATATTTGAGAGGAATGTTCTGCAGATCTCTGGAGTTCTCTCTACATAGTAATTACTCCTCTTTCCTACAGTGTCCCATAAACTCTCTCTGCTTTGGTCTACCCTAACTCTAAGCCCTGTGTCTTCAGCTTTGAGGTTCCACCAAGCCTCACCTTATGTGCCTATCCCTGTAGTATAGCTAGAAACTCTCAAGGCAGGATGCTTGGGCAGTCAGGCTGTGGTAGGGCTCACCTCAGTTATTTCTCTTCACTCAGAGATCACTGTCCCTTTTTGTTGCCTGATACCTAGTGTCTTAATAACCACTGTCTCATGCATTTTGTCTGACTGTTGGATATTTAAGACAGGAGGATGAATTGGTCCTTGTTGCTTCATCTTGTCCAGAAATGGAATTCATTGGTTTTTCTTTAACAGCTAAAACTGAACTCTAAACACTACTTAGCATTCTGTTATGTTTTCAAATACATTCTCATAGATCACCTATTCTTAAGTTGTGGTACAGGGACCTTGGAGGTGGGATTGGTCCCTGAGACTTATAAAGGATTCACAAAATCAAAACTTTTTCAAACTAATAAATATTAAGGTATTATTTTCCCTTTTCATGGTCATCCTCTGGAAAAATAGTTTCCAAAGACTGAATGAGGTGTAATGATGTCATTGGGATAATGTAATGTATTTTCATATACTCTGATGTTTTAAAATGTTCTCAGTTTTAATTTCTAATATAGTAAATGTCAGTAGATATGATCAATATATACAAAAGCTCTTTGGGATAATTTTGAAGTTCTGAGACCCAAAAGTTTGGAAATCACTGTCCTAGATGATCATCTTGAACTGCTGTAGGAGATGCGTAAGTTCCATACTTTATGTTCCCCAAGTGGAGATGGAATCCCATTTCAGTCTCCAAGAAGAGCATGGGAGGAACATTTCCAGCTTCTGTCTGCCCCTGAACACTCCTGCTCATCCGTTAATTTTGGAGAAAAACTAAGCACACTTAGCTAATCCATTCTGTTTTCTCCTACTTTTGGAAGTAAGGTTGTCTAAAAGATGCATACATTTTTCTGCTTCCCCGTATGGAAGCAGGTGAGGCCTGTAGCTGAGTGAGTAAAACTCAGTTGAAGGGGTAAAACATTACTAGTAAGCCTATATGCTACAGATCTGAAAAGGGATATGATTCCATTTAGTTATCTGTAATAAGGGTGTTATTTTGATCACCACCTGTCATAATGTAGCTTTTCTTAATAGATTCTGAACTCAGGAAGAGAAGACAGAGGTAATCCATATTGTACCTTATCTTCCCTTCGTAAGCTTCCTACACCTCATGTTCCATGTTTCTTTTGAGCACTGGGAAAATAGAAACCATGAGAGAGAACTCCCTCGTAGTTCCACTACCAGATCCATCAGTTTAGTTGTACTTGACCTGTCTTACTGCTTCTCTCTTTTACAGTGGAAAGAAAAGTGATCTTACGCACCTCTCAGCAGTGTTTCTTCGCCTCTGGATGCCGTTCTCTTCCTCTGTGCAGCATTCTGTCCCTTAGCATTCTCTCTCTGCTCTTGCATGGCCAGTCTCTGCCTGTGTACTGGATCCTTCGTCTCTCATACAGATCTATTATACTACTAGATCCTATCTTTATATAGGACAAGAATTCTTGACCCCATATCATCCTTCAACTGCCACCTAATTTTTCCACTTGCATTTGGATCTAAACACTTGGTAGGAATTGTCCATACTTGTTGTCTCTACTTCTTCCCTTCTGATTTATTTATTAACAGACTTACAGCAGTCTTCTGTTTCATATTGCCACTAAAGCTGTGTTTGTTCAAGTTACCCAGGAAAGCAGTGTTGAAATACTGATTATCTCAGCCTCTCAGCAGAAGTTTTGGCTGACTCCTTCCCTCCTCAAAACTTTCCCCCTGATAGCTTCCAAGGCTCAAGAGACCATTCTTCCCTCCCTATTATCATCTCTTCCTCTATCACTTTTTTTCTTCCTCTGCTCAGTTTCTAACTGTTGAAAATGGCTTAGAGCTGAATATGGGTTCTTTACTGCACTTCCTCCCTTAGACAATGCAGTCCAAACCATGGCTTTTATACCATCTCTACCTTCTTGATGCTCAGTTTTATTTCTGGAGCCCTGACCTCTCACTTGAACAGCATGTCTATATATTACTGTAGTAATAGCAGAATTATGATGTTTCTCCTTGTTGGCTATTATTAATCGTACTGCTATGACTGTTCATATGCACGTGTGTATGTGAACATATGTTTTCATTTCTCTGATCTATGAGTGCAATTGCTTGATTGTGTGGTAAGTTTATCCTTCATTTTAAAGAAATCGCCAAGCTGTTTTCCAAAGCAACTGCATCGTGATATGTTCCTACCAGCATTGTGGGAGGTTTTCCTTTTCTCTGCATCATTGTCAGTACTTGTTACTTTGTCTTTTTAATTACATCTATTTTAGTGAGTATGGAGTGATACCTCACTGTAGTTTTAATTTGCATCTCCTAATGTCTAATGGTGTTGAAGCATATTTTCATGTGCTTTTTAGCTATTTGTATGTCTCCTTTGCTGAAATTCAGTCCTTTTCTCATTTTTAAATTGGGTTATTTGTCTCAAGTTATTAGAGTTCTTTTTCTATTCTAGATATAAGTTCTTTACCAGATCCATGATAGGTAAAAGCATTCTCCTAGTGTGGGGCTTGTCTTTTCACTTTTCTTAATTGCATTGTTTTTCTTAATGCATCATTTTTCTTAATGTAAATGTTTCAACGTTTTTGAAGTCCAGTTATCAAAGATATTTTGTGGATCCTGTTTCTGATACCATATCCTAAGAATTATTTGCCTAACTCAAGGCAGTGAAGATTTCCACTTATATTTACATTTAGGTGCGTAGTCTGTGTATGCATGCTAAGTCACTTCAGTCACGTCCCACTCTTTGCAACCGCATGGTATGTAGCCCACCAGGCTCCTCTGTCCGTGGTGCATAGTCCATTTCAAGTTAATTCTATGTATGTTGTGAGGTAAGAGTCTAAAATCTGTTTTCGTGTGGGTATCCAACATTTGTTGAAAAGACTGTCCTTTCCTCGTTGAATTATCTTAGCAACTATGTCAAAAAATAATTGACCATACTTGCAAAGGCTTATTTTTAGACTCTCAATTATATTCCATTGATCTGTCTTTATTTAGGTATATCTATCTTTATGCCTATAATAAACATTTTGGCAGTANAAACATTCTAATGATTTTGAATGTCGTCAGTTTGGGAAAAAATTGACTTAAGGCCTTATCACTTAATATTAGCATTTATGTTTTTCATTTCAATGGTTATAAGCAACCTGAGCTCTTTTTTTCTTATTTAGAATGTTTAATAGAACTTGAACCAGTTTTGAGAACATTTGAAGAGATAACTTTTCTTGAAGCTGTTATTCAGCTAAAGAAAACAAAGGTAAATTGTCATATGAAATGTTAGAAATGTAAAACTTTAAATCGTGGAGACTTTTACTTTAATTCTTTTTTCTTTTTTCCTTTAGTTTTATACCTTCCAAAGATATAGGTTACAGTACTGAGGCAGTAGAATTTATTAGAGAGTATGAATGCGGTCTTAAATCTGTCACCAAAGAATTTTTCCATTTTATTCAAACAGCCACCTCCAGATTTCCAAGACATTTTCAGACCTCCCATATATCACATGTAAATTTGAAATGTGCAATGGGTGCCTGAATTGTGTATAATTATTACCCTAAATTACCACAGTTGTTGTTGTTTAATCTACATTTATTTCCCAAAAGTTTTGATACATACACAGTAAAAGATGCTTGGATTATTGTACTTAGCTTTATTCGGGTTTCTTGGGTTTTTCAGAGGTTTATTGCCAAATTAAGCTATAGAATTTTTATTAACAATTGAGACCAAAATGTGAATGTTTTATTGCTTATTTGTGTATTTTTTTTGTTTTCCCACTCAGACACTCCATTGTGCATGGACCAAAGTAGCAGTTGATATGAATTACCTAGAATGGTTGTCTCGTTTACTCATTCTGGCTCTTGTAAATCAGAAGAACAACTGAAGGGACCTATTACTGCAGGGTTTTCTTGCTGTTATTAAAAATCGTTTAAAAAGCAACTACAGTTGTTTGGGGACAAAGTCAGCTTAGTTTAACACTTGCTGGGTTTCACGAAATAGCATTTGGGATATGATAATAAAAACTGCCATTTATTAGCTGAGTTCTTTGGCTGTGACAGGCATAATCTACCATTGATTTATCACTAAATGACATTGCTTGCCTCTTGCAGTTTGTGGATTTGTTAACATAATTTTGGTTTAAAAGGGAAGTGCATAAAGGATAACCATAAAATTTTGGTTTAAAAGGAAAGTACATAAAGGAAACAACTGCCCTCACTCAAACTTAAAAAAATGTTGGCAATATTAGTGCCTGAATGTTTTGAGGAACTGTGTTTTAATATTTTGATAAATTTTAATTGACTTCCCTGCTTTTGAGTAGATAGTCTTTTCCAGAACATTCCAGTCTCTCCACTTCTCGGTAGAAACAAACTTCTGATAATATTTCTTTTTGCTTTTTCTTTTCAGTTCCCTTTTCTCTCCTTACAACTTGCTGCTCTTCTGCCAAGCAAAGGTGGATAGAAGGATCTGTTTTCTTGTACCTTTCCTACAACTTTGATTATAAGAAACTGAACTGGAGGAGAAGCAGTTCAGTTCCTTTTTGTCCCCAACCAACTAAAATACTAGGATCTGTGTTTAAACCTGTTAATTTGGGGGAGAAATTTTTGCTTCTTAAATAAAGTGTGTATTTTCAAATACTTGAATATCATTTAATAATAGCATTACTGTCTTTAGTCGGTGTTTTTAAGTTGCGGTATTGTTTTGTTTTAGTTACACTTTTCTTTTTTTGGAATCTTTGTATCAATTCTGTAAAACTCTTAGGGAAAGAATATCATCTCCCTGCTAATGGCAGGGCCAAGAATAGAATACAAATTTAATAAGATAATAAGACTTTTCATAAAGAAATTTCTGAAAATATCACCATTTGGCGTGAGTTGTTTTGTTTGAATTTCATACATGTTTTTTCATTTTTTCTTTGAACTAGCTCCTATAATACATGTTTTCATGGATAGCGTCTCTTATATCTTCAATAGTAAAAACTGAATCAAAGTTTTTTCTTCATATTTCATTGTATTTCTTCTAGGGTGTGACTCATAAATAATTTGAATTAACTGATCATTTATGAAAAATTATGTTTGTAATTAATGATATTGCATAATCAAATATTTTAATAAATTAAAAAGCACAGAAAAGATTTATGTAACAGAAATGGATCTAAAGATGAATTTAAACAGTTCATATAAAAATCTGTTTAACAAATGTTCATTGGACTGCTATGTGCAAAATGCTGTCAGATAGATTATGTGCACAGATGAATAGTAGTTTTTTTCTCTTAAAAGTTCTTAGACATGTTACAGAGCAGACAGTTATTAAGTGAATGATGAAGGGCTGGATATGGATCCCACCAGTCTCTAAAGTTCTGTAGAGCAGCTGATATTATGTTGGTTTGGGGAAGAAAAACAGACTGATGGGTTTGTTTTTAAATCACTCAGTAGTGATGGCAGCTAATCCATACCTGGCTTAAAGAGACAGGAGTGAGTCACTAAACCAATCCTTGCTGCAGTAATCCACAAAAATAGATACTCTTATCTCTAGTTTACAGATAAGTAAACTAAGATTAAGTCTCATGCCCAAATCAGACAGAGTTCCTGGCATTCTGATCAGATCTGATTGGCCCCCATCTTTCTGTTAGGTCACTATGCCTCCTTTACTTAGTCCAGCCCTCAACTTCTTATCATTAAAAGAAATAATAATAGTACTTAGAATCATGGTGCCTAAAATATAGTAAATGCTTAATAATTATGGATAGATAGATATACACACAAATTGAAGTATATAAAGTACTTAGATTGAACTAGGTACTTTATTATCTCAGTCTCTAGAATGATCNGAATGATCCTGCATGTAAATATCATTCCATTTTAAAGGATGAATTTGTTCAAGGTAACCAGTTAATATGAGACAGAATTCAAAGCATATATCTCTAAAGTTATTTCCCCTATTCTACACTGTCTCTACCTTTATGTTAGATATTATATTCTTAACTGATTGAGCTTTTCTTTCCATTGATTTTGCATAAGCATATAAAATATGTTAAGTAGGTTGTATTTTACTCATACAACTTTCTAATCACCTCTAATTCAAACACATGTATGATGTATGTATGTATTTCGGTTACAGAATGCTTCAAGAACTGTTCACTTAAGTGACAAGAAGAAAAGGGAGTTATCTCCAAACATACCTGTAAATTCTGGTCCACAGGAGGTAAAAAAGAAAAATTATGCTAATTAAACTCAAAATGTGAGAATATGAAAAATCATTTAGTCTATCTCGGTCTTTTATAGATGAGAAGCTCAAGTCCAGGGAGGTTTTAGGATTTTAAGATGCCAGTCTCCAGTTTGGTTCATCTCATCAAATCCCAGTCCTCGCCTCTTTCTGAGGCATTGAATTCTGTCCCTGTCATCATTTTATGTGAAGACTGGTTTCCCAGGGTAGTACATCGCAAATCACTGATAGACTTCTGCCACTATAAGCTGCACTGCCTGCCTTGTTCTTAACTTCTTAATATGACTGGATAAAGGGAAAATGCTATTTATGTGGCTGTTCAAATAGAAGGATTTCTTTAGTAGCATTTATTCAGAATTATTTCATATTAATCATTTCTTTCAGGAACATATAAGATATGTTCTCTTTACAGATTCAGAAAAGTAATAATACCTTCAAAATGAACCATAAAACACAGTATGTGTCTTTATGTATGCTGTCTCTTGGATCTTTGAGCCCATACATGCACGCTTTTAGATAGGTATACAGAAAGAACCTGAGACCCAGATTATTTAAATGCCTTGTCAAAGGTTAGGCAGTAATTCCATGACACAGCTATGATTGGAGCCAAGTTCAGTATTACTTCTTCCATGAGCTTCTGCTCCTCCATGTTGAAGGAACCTGAGGCTTGAGAACAGGCATTTGATCTGAATCAGTATTAGGTAATCAGAGTTACAGATCTCTAGTTTTTCATCAGTTGGACAGTCTGTGAGATTATATGCAAAAATTGAAAAAATAATCATTTCTAATATATTTAACTATTGCCCCACCCACTCAATTGACCTGATAAATCAAGTGCACTTTGCTTTTTGTTATTTCATATATGTGTTTAATTTTGTAAAGTATAATTTATATTAGTCTTGATTCTTTGTTTATAATAAGCCAAAAGCAAGACCTGTTTAGAAATTAAAGCTGTATAACTTTTTAAATAATTTTGCATAAATAATTTATCTTCTATTTATTTTAGGAATCGTGTGGATCCTCTCAGCTCCATAAAACTAGTGGTTCTCCTGGAACCTTAATGTCCCTGTCAGCTCCTCAAGACAATGACTTTTTATCTGGTGTGTATATTTTTCAGTCAGTTATTACTTACAAGTTTTCAATTTTCTTTCAAGATCATATTCTTGCAGGTAGTCATGGTTCGTATGGAACATGTCTTTCGTTTGCATTCGTAACTTATTTTTTTAAAGTGACAGTCTAAAGATGTAAAAATAGTAATGGGATGTTAAACAAATACATTTAAGTATAAAAAGCATTCTATTAGACACTACAGAAAGATATTTTTTTAATATCTTGTAAGAAAGAAGAAAAATATTTCTAAGCCACCATAGTTTTAGATAAAAAGCAATATACTGTATGAGATATAGGGATGTAGAGCTATGGTAGTATAGTGGAAAAGTAACATTTTTTACAAAGCACTTTCACAACAACCTTGTGAGGGAGATATTCCTCATTTTACAGATTCTTAAGATCAAGACTGCCGGATCACATAGTTAGTAACTGGCAAATCCAAGATTTGAACCCAGGTCTTTTTGATAAATATTTTCATGTCACTCTACTACACCATGTTGTCATCATGAAGAAATTATTTCTGGCTGAAAGTTGGAGCTATAGTTATAAAGGATGGGCATTCCAGGCAAAAGGAGCTACATAGAGGCAAAGAAGCAAGAAAACCCAGAGAACAGTGAGTAGTTGGGTCTAGCTGGCGAAGACGGTGAATGAAAGGTCATTGAAGATGAGGAGGGTGGAGTCATCAGGACTGATTCTAATACTAGGCTGAGCCATTTGGACTCATTTGCTTGGGTAGGAAACAACTATTGCAAATTTTGTGACATGATAAACTTTTTTGCTCTAGAAAGATTCATCCTGGCTGGAATATGTAGGATATTTTGGAAGGGAAAGGAGATTCAAGGTGGGGAGCCCAGTTAGGAGACTGCTGCTGCTAAGTCGTTTCAGTCATGTCCGACTCTGTGCCACCCCGTGGACAGCAGCCCACTAGGCTTCCCCATCCCTGGCATTCTTCAGGCAAGAACACTGGAGTGGGCTGCCATTTCCTTCAGTGCAGAAAAGTGAAAGTGAAGTTGCTCAGTTGTGCCCAACTCTTGGCGACCCCATGGACTGCAGCCTACCAGGCTCCTCCGTCCATGAGATTTTCCAGGCAAGAGTACTGGAGTGGGGTGCCATCGCCATCTCTGAGTTAGGAGACTATTGGTCTATTAATGTACTCCATGAGAAATTATGAAACCTTCTCCAGAGTATAAGAAGAGGAGAATGGTGTGAGAAATGTTAAGAGGACACACTGATAGGACTACAACTTTTCACTCGTAGGAGGGAATAGAAAAAAAAAAAGATGAACATAAAGATAAAGCTTTGAACAAGTTCAGTTGGAAGAACATTGGTGCTGTTAACAGAAATAGGAGTTGAAATGGGTTTTAGAGCTAAGATGAATAATTTTTTTAACTTTCTACAGTTTGAGGTGCTTAGCATATATGAGGGTTATATCCTGTTGAAAACCCAAGACTAAAGGTTCAGTGAAGACAGAAAATTCAATTACATGGATTTGGGAAGGGAGGTGACCATTGAGACGTTGATGTTTAATAAGATTTTCAAAGGAAACTGTGGCAAGACGTATATATAAAGTCACAGGACACATTTGAAGTGCAGAAGGGGGAAGATGACACAGAAGGAAAAAATGAGATAAAAAAATAAAATCCTATGATTTATAATTTATATAGGACAGACAGAAATATGGTTTAAAAAAATTCATCATAAACCTTTTTGATCTAAAAACTATTTACTTGTGAGTTAGGTTTATGGACGAGCTTATGCAATGATAATGAAAAGACAATTGTGTGATCCAGACATTCATATTTTAGCTAATAGGAATATTCTACCCCTAATGGAGATGTTGTGTTTTATAGGAAAAACTCAAGGTTTCTCTGCACTGTGTCAGTGTTCAGTGAATCACAGTCAGGACAGAGACGTCTGTGTGGATCATCGGGTAGCGTTCTGTGACCACAGGACTGCCCCGTGCTCTTTAGCAATGGTGAATCCTCTCTCAGCTGACGGAAGCGCAGGTAAATACGTGCTGTGAAACGCTTTGTAAATGATGCCGTTTACCTCACAACTGTGTATTCAGTAGATGTGCTATTTAATGTTTTGTATTCTTCAGTATGGTATATACATACTATAAGTAGGAAAGCACTCCCAATCCCTGAAGACAGCAATGTTAACCTGTAAACACAAGCCTAAATGGTATTCCATGAACATCTATCCAGGGAGGGAGTGCTCAGAGGAGGTATGACTTAATATGTCACTGAAGTTAATATATTTTTATTTATCAAATATTCAAGTATCCTTTATGTTTAAAAAAAA